>PVLA01005236.1:0-152443 GCA_004027455.1 Hydrochoerus hydrochaeris | reverse complement strand
TCTCTCTCTCTCTCTCTCTCTCACACACACGCACACACGCACACCATAATGTCCTGTGGTCTCCTCGTTGTGTTTGGCTGAGCTCCTGTGCTAAAGAAACCGTGGCCCATGAGCTCCTGTTTGAGGTCCCTCTGTCCACCCTGTCTCTGCTCCAGCGTCTGCCTTTTTCCCTCATTATCTTAGTTAATTTTCTCTTTGTTCAGACAAAATACCCAACACCCAAAATGAAAGGAGGAGAGGTTTGTTTGGCTTGAGGTTCACAGAGGTCTCAGGCCATAGTGGTTGGCTCCAAGGCTGGGTGATGTGACGGAGAGACACCACGGAGGAGAAACAGTCTGTGCAGAGCAGGCCAGCAGAAGGAACCAGGCAGCAAGCAATGACACTAACGCTCTCTGTCCCTTGTGTGTATCCAGGCCACCTGTCCCTACTGCGCGAAGCACTGACGCCCAGGGTGGGCACTCTTGGTGATAACCAGAACTATGCCAAATCAATTAGTGGGATAGTTTAGCAATCACATGCCCTTGATCCCAGAATCACAACCTAATCTCAGCATCACACGCCTGAGACCCTGCCACCTTTGAAGAGCCCCCCTCCTTGGTGACTACATGAGATTTTAGGGGGACTTCTAGACACAGCCATAACACCCCCTTACAGCTACAGCCCATCTTTCCTTGACCCTAGATAATAATGAACTTGAGTTATTTGTAGGACAAGGGATGCACCTTGAGACCATAATGCTAAATAAGACAAATCAGACAGACACACAGGCTTAAATATTCTTTCTCTTAACTGAGAAACTCAAAATATCTACAAAGAACAATAAAAGATGATAAGTATAAACAGACAGACAGATAATATGAAGAAGGGAGAGAAATCTTTCTCAAATGGAAAAGACAATAAAGAAGTGGAAAGAGGCAGAGTGAGGGGAGGAGAAAGGAATGGAAAAAATTAAGTGTGTTCTGTTCACGCACTGACTCCCCATCAGGTGTGCAATCACTAGGAGCTGTGAGCATGGGCTAGTAAAAATAATTTTTCAAAAAGAATTCAGAATCAAATACTGATTCTTCAGGCTTCTTGCTTTACAAGCTATTGATTGAGTAGAAATCTACATCGAGGAAGCAGAAAGAAGTCAGGTGTGTTTAGGATCGTAACCCCGTACAGGGGCGGGATCCGAAGGTTGGAGCAGACATATTCTAAACTATTCTCGCGTTGACCTCAATGGATCTATGGGTGAACAAGCAGGGGCAGAGTAGTGTTCTACTGCACCATGATCAACAAGTTGGGCCACTAATGAATGCAAAGAGATTGGTTATAGGAAGATAGAAAATGTCTTCCAGACATCCATCTGCAGAGAGGGCGTATCACACCTGGAGGCCCAGCTGGGCACAGCTTTATAAAGATCCCAGCTTTGCCCTGCACATTTCCTCTCCCCTACTCTCCCTGGAGACCCTTCTTCCCTCAGGCTAGACCTCACAGTCAGCACTTTGCTGCGTGAGTTCTCTTAAATGTTTCATCGTGCTGGGATATTTACAATTTGATTAAAAGATGCAGAAAACCCAAGCTCTCAATGCAGTATGTACAAGCTTAGATGTATGTTGAATTTTGAAACATTCTATTGGCTCCAAAATTTCCCTGTCAGTACATATTTTGTTGCATTGCAAAACCTGAACTCTGTGTGTTCTAATTGGATTCTAAATTGAAATAAATACACAATAATGGAACTAGTAACTCACTTCGTATGCCAGGCAGAGTTCTGAGTAGTTGACATTTAATCTGTGCAGCCATCCTTTGTGCTAGGTGATTTTTGTTGTTGTTGTACTGAGCCACACACTCAGCCTTTTCTGTATTTTGAGACAGGGTCACTCTACGTGGCTGCGTGGCTCAGGCTGGGTTCAAACTTGCAATCTTCCTTCCTCAGCCTCCCAGACTGTCAGGGTTTGAGGAAGGCACCATCGTGGCAGCTTGTGTTAGCTGATATCTCACACTCATTTCACAGTTGGCACTATATTGTAGAGTGCCTCAGGTTTGGCCGGGTGTTTCAGTGGGTCAAGCTGAATTTCAATGCCAGGCGCCCTGAACCCGAACGGCATGGAGACCTTCAGAACAAGGGCAAGTGTTTGCTGCCTCCTGAAGGGAGGTTGTTAAAAAGCGAGAGAGGCCAACCCCAGCTGCAGCCCGAGACACCCTGCTCCAGACCAGTCCCATGTGGATTTCTGCAGCGTGTGTGACAACTCAGACCTCTCCCAGCTTTGTCTACATTAAGGACACTGGACACATCATCAAAAAATTAGAAAGGTTTTTCATCCATTAAACAGGTTGTCTGGGAAATGTTCTCTCTCTGCCAATATTGTGTCATTGAGAGACGCTCCCAGCTGCGGGGAAAGAGATGTAACCCTAAGTTACCAACCGTCTTTCCTTGGAGCAGCACTGTAACTTGTCTGACCTCGGCTATCTGGCTCTGAGCGTAGACATTCAAGGTCACCCTGCCATTGACCACTGGACCAGAGTCCCTCCCTCCTTGCCTGTCACACATGGTATATCCCCCTGGACTTCATGGTCACGTCTTCTTCTGCTCCAGCTCCCTGAGGATGATCTAGGCAGGAAAAAGTATGATTTTTTAAGCAGAAAGGCACATCATATTTACATCAGAAATGCAAAACTTCTTCTTAATAACTCATTTCTCCTCAAGTGGTCTCTAGTTTCACTTTCAGGGTGATTAGTTCTAGCTGGATATTCCACCAACATTCTGTCACTCTCAAGTGAGTTGATGTTAATACAATCAAAATCACACTTCCCCTGTGATGTCAGGCTAAAAGCACACATTCCTTTTGCTTATTGTCTTTGTTACATTTTTCATTGCACGGACAAAGGGCCCAATACCCACACCTGTGAGGAGGAGAGGCTTAGATTGGCACATGGTTTGCAGAGGGCTCAGTCCTGAGTAGGCTGTCTCCAAGGTAGGTGAGTGGGGGATCGTAGAAGAGAGCTGTTGAAGACATGGTAGGGAGAGATCTGCACTTCCTAAAGGAGCTTTGGAAGCCCTCTTTTATGGGTGTCTTTACAAAAGGTGATTTAAAAAAAGAAACATGCTAGGACGGCTGTCACCCAGTGCTATTAAGGAGAAGACTCCCAAGAAGATGACACTGTGACTGTCCATGTCATTCAGTGCACATGGCTGAGTGCAGCCCCTGGCTCTCCCCCAGCTGGAATGACCATGAGAGGCAAAGGTTTCTAACAGAGTCAGAACACTGGGGCGGCTGTGCTCACCTGAGCACGCCACCCAGGAAAGAGCATTTGAGAACTGATTCAGCATGGTAAAGAGCCATGGAAGAAGAGCTTCTGAGGCACCCAGGGGGTGTCTAGGGAGTAAGGGTGATGTGTCTGTGACTGCGATAATTACCTCAAAACTGAAGCATGCTCTGCATTTTCACCACACCTCACACAGCTAAGTTATTTTCTAGCTCCTGTCATCACACTTGTGCTTCAGTTCAGAGGCATTATTACAGGTAACTGTCGTACAGTGAGTAGGAAACAGAGGTAGACAGTGATCCTGTCACCAAGTCTATCTCCGAGGATGCGAGCAGCGTCCCCCTCCTCTCGGGCTGCCTTCCAGGGAGGAGCAGAACTTCTGCCTGATTATTTTCTCATATTTCTCGGGACTGTACTTGAGGTGAATTTTCTTTCTAAACTAATGGTGGCCACGTCCCTGACAGGCTGTTTTTGCAGTGACAGAAGAGAGGATGTGTGCTCACTGCACATTGGAAAGGCGACGCCCTCCTCTGCCGAGCTTTCTGTTTTCATCCAGAGATGGAGGCCCCTGGCATCAAGGACTCAGAATCCTTTTAGAGGACCCCAGAGGGACACAGGGTGACCGACCCAGGTTCACTTCTCAGTCTTCCCCCAAAGGCCAGACCATCAGCTCTTCACAGGTGGTTACTGTGTTGAAGCTCTGAGAGTCCCACTGTGCGTGCATGATCTTATTTATGTGCAGAACCTGAAGTGGCTGCTGTTAGAGAAGCAGGGTGTGTCCCAGAGGCTGGGGAGGGAAGGGGAAGGGGAGGGGAGGGGAGGGCTGCTCAGTACTAAGGAAAAGAGCCAGAGCTCTGCTGCCCCACTGCACAGCAGGTGGGTTAGACTGAGATCCTATGCTGAGTATTTCAAAAGCCAGAAGAAAGGGTATCGGAAGTTTCCTCCATAAAGAAATGATAAATATTTGAGATTGATACCTATATTTAACCCAGTTGAAACATTTCACACTGTGTACATGTATTGGAACATAAAATGATACCCTACGCATATATATATATATACTTTTGTATTTTTATGAATCAATTAAAAGATTAATTTTTAAAGTCTACTTTTTAATATACCAAGAAGTTGCTAAAAACATAATGGTCCCGTCTTGCTGGGCTGTCTACAGCCTTAGAGATGCACATGAGTCTCAGCTGACAGAGAGTTCGCTTGGCCCTCACTTTCCCCTTTCTCTGCTCCCAGCCAGGCTCCCCCTGGGTGGGCACCATTTCCCGTCTAATGTGCTTTCCCATGGGATGGTCTGCTCCAGGTACTTGGGGCAGAAGTGAGCAAATCCCAGCTCTCTCTGAGGAAAAAGAAGCTGCCTCAGTTGCTGTCACCTGCTTTTCACAGATCGTGGTCCCCATAGCCTTGTCGTCCAAGATTCAGATCAGTGCCAAGGGACGCACAGGCTCAGCCGGGCTCAGTGGATGCACAGGCTTCGGGCTCCTGCAGGGCAGTGTGCTGCAGTCCCGGGGTTCTGGGGCTGTCTGTAAAGCAGCACGATCACAGCAAAACCTAACTTGGGTAATCCGTGCTGTCACGTGTCGTGGCAAGAGGTTGGCAGGTGAACTGGGTGAAGACTGGTGTCACCACCCAGCCTGTCCTGAAAGCTCAATTACAGAACTCAGTGATGACAAAGTCTCAGCTCACAACAAATGCTTTCAAACAATAGTTGCAGAAAATATGGAATTATGGGTTGGACATAAGGATAGTTTTGAAATCAATTTATAATCCGTCCACTTCTCCTGGGTTTCAAATCACAGTGATTCAGTATCCATCAGCAATGTTTTCATCAAAATGCACATGTACATTTTATAATGTGCAGATGTAAAAGAAACAAATTATTGCATACATGTCTTGAAATTCGCAGTCAGTTTTAATGGAGAGACAGACAGATTTACACATAACAGCAATTGAGCATGAATATGCAGAATTAATATTAAAGCCATGAATATAATTATTTTGACCTTACCTCTGGTAACAATGGAAAAACAAGTATTCATGTAAAAGTCAACATTCCCTATCTTTCTGATCAACTGCCATTTTTATTGCTTTATATTTTGATGAAAATACATTGAACTGGACATGATTTTTGATAAGTTTCAGTTTTGAAAATATTTCATTTGCAAACAACCAAAACATACTTTTGGGGTTTTGGTGGCTTGCTCTTAAAATATTGATTCCTATTTGTCTTTTTACTCTTTTGAGAGAGCAAGCTCTACCTCCACAACAGATTTATAGTAATAGATCGCTTCATACTGTTTCTTACGAGTATTTCAATCTTCATAATTCTATGACAGGGGAGTCATCAAATCATATATTCTCATAAATGAACAATAACATATTTCTGTTGCTCTGTGCTAAAGGTGCATGAAATGTGATTTCCATGAAACAGTCAAGTGTTTCTTGAAAAGTCTTTCTGTGACTGTAAAGAAATAGATATAGGCAAGAAGGTTCCCTGTCTCATCTTTCCTTGGAGGCAAATGTCCGGGAAGAAGCTACTCTGGCAGATGTACATGCCCTTACTACTCCTCTTCAACCTCTTGAGAAACTGCTTGAATCATAACAGCTCTCCTCTGTGTCAATCAGATACAGACATTTTGCTTCCTCTTGAGTTCATGAATATGTAAAATGTGACCAACATGTACCAGATGAAAAATGACAGAAGCCTGATTGTTTAAAGATAATGTACAGTGGCACAAAATGCTATCCAGTGTCAAAAGTTTCCAGTCATCATGTCCTAATGCAATGTTACTTTCTTAGTTCATGCATTCGCTTTCCATTCATTCATTCATCTTTTCATTCAGTGAGTTAGGGTCCAATCATTCATTGACTTCAAAGACAATGGGTGATGCTGTACTATATAGTTTTGGAATATAATTAGGTTTCCAACTCATGTGTATCAATCAATGGTCACTAGAGAAACAGACTTAACGTAAAATGTAAACACATAAGGATTCACAAGCGAGGCTGGCAGTGGCCGAGGCAGAGTCAGGTGTGGAAGAGTGCGGAAGGGCCATGTGTGTGCAGGAGTCCAAGGATCCAGTCGGAGCCCAAGGTCTGGAGTGTTCTGTGCTGTCCGCTGTGACTCAGTGTCAGGAGGCCAGTAGGTCTGTGCTTGAGGCTGGACAGTCTTCCATGGGAGCAAGAGAAGCCACTCAAGATTGCAGCTCCTAGGAAGAAACAGCAGCAAAACGCCCTTCTTCTGTCCTGTTTTGTTCTGCTCAGGCACCAAGCTTGTGGGCCGCTGTCACTCACACCCGGAGTGAGTTTCCTGCCTTCAATAAATCTGTTCGGCAAACATCCAGAGCAGCACTGATCCAATCAGCTGAGCTACTTTTACCCCAGATGACACAACAGCTAGCACTCCTGCCTTACTGCCTGCTCACTACTTTTCTAACTCCAGGCCATGTGCTGAAAGTTTCTAGGGAAGAGTGTTCCCTTCACAACAGGCAATGACTCACACTGTATCACCTCAAGATAGACGGCGGAATAGGTCTATGGTGTTTTGAGTAAGCATCGGTGTGTTTGTTTTCATGGCTCTATCTTAGTTTGATATTTTGTTGCCGTTGCTGCTCTTTGTTGTCTTAGATTTAACAGCTGATTTCTTTAACTACAAAAAACATTTGACAGTCCTCACTTATCAGACTTCCTGTGGAAATCTCACCCCCAATAAGATACACAAGATTTGTTTGCTGCAAATGGAAGCGCACACATTAACAGTGAAATGCTGTAGCCCCACCCAGCCTGTGGCCCCCAGTGAGTGTTCCCAGCAGTGCGGCCAGGAGACCCCCAGCTGGAGCTGCTGCTTCCCATGAGTGTGGATGGAGGTCAGCGCCTTTGAGGGGCAGGGGTGAGCCAGCGCCCTCACATTGCCCATCGCTGAGCAACCTACATTTCTGCGTCATACTCTGAATCTTAGCTGTCTCTCCCTTTCACCCATCTTTTAGCTCTGTTAAGCAAGATATCAGTGATGCAAGTATTCTGTGTTTGTATTTCTGAAGAAAACATCATTTCAGAAGTGCATCCTGCCTTCGAGTATCCAGCTTTGCCCAGTAATAATAGGCTCTTTCTCTGAATGAGTATTCTAAACTTTCTGTGACAAACTCTAGAAGAGAGACTTTCTCATGATTCTCATGAAAATTATTTAGCAAAAATATTGTTCGCCATCTGTTTCCTTCTGGGTTTGTAGAAAATGTGCTAAAACCTGATTTTCTTTCTGATTATTGTTATGTGTTTTGTTTTCTTAACTATCATCTCAATTTTTAAGAAAATAGATTTATTTATACCGTTCTTTTAATGTTTGCATCTATTTAGTTAATTTTTTCTCATTCTTATTTGCTCACTTTGAAATAAGTTACTGTCTGTTTGAAATTGTTGGATAAATGTCAATTAATGATCAAAAAAGCCTTTCAATGTTACATATTTCCATCAAGCAATGCTTTGGCTGCATGTCCCCAGTAGCGTTAGACCAGCATCATGTAGTTTAAAATACTCTCCACGGCTATTTTCATCGCTTCATTAGCTGCTACATTACTTGGGAACATATGGCTCGGCTTCTACACATTTCATTATTTACTGCTGATATTTTTGTTACTGATTTCTAGTTTGCTCGCACTGTTGTCAAACATCACATTATATTTTAGTCCAATCCTTTGGAATCTTCTGAGCCTTGATTTATAGCCTAGCATATGTTCAGCTTGGAAAATGTTTCACAATCATTTCAAAACAAGTTATATTACACTTCTGTTGGATGCAGAGGTCGAGAAGGTGAGTAAAATCCAGTGCGTGATCTGTTTAAGTTTGCTCTACCTCTGTTTCCTGTTACACTACACTTTTTCTATGAGTTATGCAGGGAGGAATATTAACTGTCTCTAGTCCCGTGACTTTTTTTCTAATGTCCTGGTCTTCTTTGTTGTTTCTTTGGGTGATATGCTACTCTATCAGCACTGTACTTCAAGGCATTGGCTAGTGTGATTTACATTTATTTTTATAAAATATCATAAAAAATAAAATATCCTCTATTCCTGATAATATTCCTGCTTTAAGGTCTAAGTTATATAGTGTTGCTACATGGAGTTTTATTTAAACGGAGTCTCTAATGAATGCCCTTTTGTACTATCCTTTAATTTACCTATTTGTCATCCTTATAATTAGGTGGTATAACTTAAACTGCAATAAGTAGACTGTTTTATAGTAATGTAATATTTACCATCTAACTGATTTTTCAGCCTATTTTCTTTTTGATAATCATTGATATATAAATATAGACTTAAATGTACTGTCAAATGCTTGTCTGATATTGGGTCACTCTGCTTTTCTTTCTTTCTTTCTTTCTTTCTTTCTTTCTTTCTTTCTTTCTTTCCATTCTTGGTTTCTCTTGTACTTAGCAGGTTTTTTTCTCCCCTTTGTTAAGTATGAATTCTTTTTTATTTTGTTGGTGCTTTTTGCAATTGTATTTAAGACTCTTTTTTTTTTTAAATTTTTTTTTTATCGGTACCGGAGATCGAACTCACTACTGCGTGCTTGCAAGGCAGGCGTTTATGCCCCTCAGCTAAATCCCTAGCCTGTATTTAAGACTTTTAACTCACTGCCCTCTAGTACTCAGCTTTAGTGGACCTGTTTTCTTTTCTGACCACAGGATGCTCCCCAGGTGTGAAAGGGCCTGGCGATCAGGAGGGAGACTGCAGGCTGCTCTGTGCTTCCTCCTTCTCACAGCACATCTGCCACATAGCTCAGCAGCAGGACTGCACGGATTTTGGAGTAGGAAGAAGGTAAAAACATGAAAACAGGAAAGCCCATTACAATGACCCACACTGGTCATCCCAGCTACTTCAGGGGCTGGAGCAGGATCAAAAGCCCAAGGCCAGCCGAGCTGGGCAAAGTAAGAGGATCCTGTCTCAAAATTTAAAAAAAGCAAATCAAAAGGGCCAGCTATATAGCTCAGTGTACAGCACCCTGAGTTTTATCTCCATTATAACCCCAAAATTAAGCAATAAATAACAAAGACCTGCAGACACACAAACCTGAAATAGATGGAGCAATGGTTTTCTATCGTAATTCTTATCTACCTAGGCACTGTTAAAGTAGAAAATAAATGAAAATGCCACAAGACTGGACCTGTAAGACAAGGAATGTTAAACTGCCCTTAACATACTTCCCAAAATTTCATCAAGGAGTGTATTTTGTAAGAGTGTTTTTATCTGCTATATAGACCCAAAATACTTTTAAACAATTCATTATTTGCTTCACTCAGACATTTTATTTTAAGACCAGTGGAGAATTCTTCTGAGATTTGTAATCTTTAACACAGAATGTCCGATTTTACAGGTTTTCTTTTTCTCTCTTTCAATTGTGAACTATCATTTTCATGTACAGAATGGAGGCTGTGTCTGCCAGTTAGACTCCTGGGTTTATAAACATTCCTAGAGACTCTGTTCAGCAAATCATTTTGTGTGGCCAATCAGGTGTATCGATTACCTCACTGTGCATGGACTTTCCTGTCTGTGGTGCGTGCGTGAAGTACAGTTTAATTGCTTGTTGCTGATCTTTTCAAAAGCATTGGGTCATGTGAGTACTGGATGGTAGCATTTATAAACACTTACTTTACTTTTTATTTTTTAATTTCATTAAGAAAGCTAGTACTTTTAGGTAAAAATGTCAACAAGAAATGTTATGAACTTTTAAGCAGGTAAAATAAACATCCACTCAGAACAAAGAAGTGAATGTCTTTTAGTGGGGTTTTAAGAGTTCTTTTATGATGGTTCCAATGTGTAATTATTTGTCTGAAAAATCAATTTATTCTACAAGTAACTGCTTTGCTGAAATCTAAAGAAACTGGAGAAAAATGAATCTGGAGATAAACTAAGTATCTTATAAACACTTTAAAGGAACAGACTCAAAATCAAACCTATCTATTAACATAAGCATTTGTTAAACTTGCTAATTATCTAAAGAGAAATGAGACCACATCCAGCTGATTAAAGGCTTATTGTATCTCTGGGAAGCAAGGTTAAACCGCTAATTACATGACACAGGGTCTCTAATCACACATGAAAGCACCAAGACTTGAGAGAAAGTATTTTCACTGATCAGTTCTTCACTGATGAAACTGACTGTAGTCCAAATGCTTGACAAGTGCCCCCTCCCTGCGTCTCAGGCCCACCGACAGTGTTGTCCCGGAAGAACCTTTGGTAATCCAGTACTGCTACATGATAAGGAATAATCCCCTTATGTAGCTTTGGCTTCTTTGCTATCTTGAACTGGGCTGTGCCTATTAGCTTATTTAGCACTGCTGCCCCCTCCCCCACCCCACTTTGGTTGCTCAGATTCTTGCACATCCTGTAGGCACAAGGCATTTATTCCAACAGCCAGAGTTTCCTTCCTCCCTTCGCTTCCTTGATGTCTCCTTATTTCAGCTCCTTGTTCATATCCATCCATTCTAACCAGGAGTGAACCCAGTAATCCAGCCCGTTCCATCTTAGTTTCCTGTTTTGATTGTAAACTGAAGCAAGCACTGTGGTGTGATACGTGTACTACAGATAACCGGAAGCACAGTGGCTGTGAGCTACGGCCTTTCCTGTGGGAAAAGGAATGTGCCCCCGTCAGATGGATTCATTATGAGCAGAGCCATCTATGGTGCCTGGGCATTGCCCTAACAACCGAGACATCAGAATGACCTATCAGTGCTTTGAAGGGAAGAATATCAGAAGAAATCAATGTCTGTGTGATTGGTGTCAGGATCCTCAAAGCATCTGTGATCCTAGCGTGTTCACAAGCTGACAGTGCAGGCGGGAGTTTCACAGCTCTGACTGAGCCGAAAAGGCTCTGATTCAGAAATACAATGGCCTTAGACCAGTGTAAGCATTTATATCAGTTCATGGAGAAACAGGAGCCACAAAGCACAGAGAGAACACTGTTATTTCCACCCTCGGCATTAGAAATTCCCTCGGCCCAAATCACTGCTTTCGCTTCTAAAAAGATAATAGAGTCACCCAACACCTCTCTCATTGGTGTTCTTGACAAATGTCTCCTTAAAGCTAAGAAGTACTTCAGTCCTTCATTAGCTGTGACCTCTAATGGCACACTAGCCAATCTCCATGGTGACTCCTTTTCTTCTTTAGTTGCTGAGACATAAGCTTCCTAAGGTGCAGGAATTGCAGGGCTGCTTTCCTACTTCAGTGCTTTAGGAAGTGCAGTGCCTGTGGGTGGTGGAATCACCTTCACTGTGTCGAGTCCTCGCCTTCCCTATGTGCCTTGCTCCCCAGCCCCCAGGCACAGTGGCCCTCAGCCACCCTGGACCCTGCAGGCTTTCTGTCCACACTCCTGGCTGGCTCCCCACTGTTGGATCATTACTGAGGATATAATTCTGTCCCATCACCCACACCCATGGTCTTTGCCCTGAAAGCCCCTGTCTGCACTCTTGTTCTCTACATTTTCAAAGCTCCTTCTGATTTATCACCTTTGCAAAATGTTCCCCTCTTGGTGAGATGTGCTCACACTGATGTTCATTCTTCCTGGAAACTGGATCCATGATACTTGTAGCTTCATCTAGGTACCACCTGGCTTTCCCACCTCTGCACTGTGGCCAGCCAATGCCACTTTGAATCTACTCTGTCCAATCCAAATAACCAAACCTCATCCGCTTGTCAAGGGGCATCACCAGGCCCAGTTCCTAGGGGACAACTTCCTCTAACCTCCATGGCACCGTGCCCTGCCCGCCTTGGAAGCTGCAGGACTTACACGAGCTCTCACTCATGGGCCTGATTTGCTGCTTCCTGTCACAGTGGTTAATAAGCATTTGATAAATACACAAGATGATTAGTGTCACCATCAGAGTTCTCATCACAGAAACACCATAATTTTATTTGATGAAATTTCAAGCTAGCACATGAATTTCAAATTACTGGAGTATGAATTTTCCTTGAATTCTCTGTCATTCTTCAAGCTCACATTTGCCTTCACTTGTGCTGACATCTGTGTTTGGATGTTAATAGATCCAAGTGTAACAAATTCCATTATATTTAACAGCAATAAGACTTTGTAAAGTTTCACACCTTATGCTAAATCAACAATTGAAAATGCATTGATAGGAGAATAACACACTCATTACCATTAATTTCAAAGCCTGATTTATGTCTTGCCTATTTATATACTTACAGATTTTTCCTTTATGCTTTAATTTTTATATGTTTTAAGGTGACCCTACCAGATTTATCGAAGTTTTGTGAGGTTCTGAGCACTCTTCTGTGTGGATTTAAGTATCTTGCAGGTGTTTTTAAGGAGTAGGCAGCAAGGACATGCCCTGTGGGATGACACTTCTGGGATTTCAGTGCATGACGCTGCCCCACAGAACACAAGGCTATGACACAGCTCAGATAGTGTGACCATGAGACTGACCCACCCGACCCCCTGAGCCTGTGCTCACATCCGAGCTGTGGGAAACAATGAGGGGCTGTCATCCTTCTAAAGTCCTCGATTCTCAGAGTCTCCCTGCAATCTTCAGCTTGTCATTAAAATTTAACCTTCTCACATGGCCAAGTGGTGAAAGCCTAATCTGGGTATCAACACATTTAAAAATAGGCACATATGACAATATTTCACAAGGTGGTAAATTTATTTTATCAATAAATTGCTCCTCATATATACATGTATATTTCAATGAATATATAAATATATAATATAATATAATGCATACTATTTAATATATGTGAAAAATTGCCATGATTAGAAGTAAATGTAAGTGCCATTAGTTAAACTAGCTGCGTATAAATAGCCCCTTCTCCCAAAACAAATTATGTCAGAATTTTACATTTAATCAAATGACTGCAACATGAAGACTAAATCAATGTGCTTTCTCTTTTTCCTTTGTTTTTCTTTTTTCCTTTTAGTAGTGGGAATTGAACTCCAGACCTTGCACTGGCCAGGTAGGCACTTGTGTTACTGAGCTATCTCAACTGTTCCCATGTGGTTTCTTTATAAACCGAAAATTAAGATCACTTTTAAACTATTTTAAAAATGAGTTCTCTAACATAACAAGTAAATGTTAAATCCAAGTAAGTACTTTAAAAAGAGCACTTTTTATGTAAGAACAAATAATTCACATAGGAAATGTGGAAGTGATGTAGTTCTCTAAGTTTTTATGAAATGAAGACTCTCTTAGCCGAGCGGTTCTGAGACTGGGCGTAAGCGCCAGTGTTAGTCCTGATCTCTAAATGCACGTACTGGAGTGAGATTTGTTTTTCTGACCCAGTTTGCTCAGATCCAGAAATACTCTTGTCCTGACACAATGAGGGTTCATGGCTCCGATAGTCTCACCACACACCTTACAGCAGATTGAAAGGAACTCAGGGGGTTTAAATCAGTTGTGCCAATGCTGCCTTTTCTAGTGAAATTCCTTGAGAGTCGCTTTTAAAGGGTTATCAGTCCCATGTTCTTACCTGATTATGGGATCCTTGAAGACAAAGACCTTGTGATCTTTCTCATTTTCAACAGTGTATGGGGGTTTGAGGAATTGAGGGTGACCTCAGGAAAAAAGGCATGATCAGGAGGTGGCAGGAGTGTGCACAAGCTGCACCGAGCTTTGTTTAGGTAGCGTGGGATGCAACAGGGTTCCCCAGCAAAGGAGACCATGTGGGCAGTAGTGGATCTGGGAGCGAGGCCAGGAAACTATGCTGAAATCCTGAGACAGAGAAGGAACAGGAATGTGAGTGTCATAGTTGAAACTGAAAATCAATCCATGGCAAAACACTGGTGAGACTGCCAGCTACTACAAATTCCAAAGTGGTCCCTTATCTTTGAAGTTTTTGCCTTTGCTAAAATATTGAGAAAATCAGAACATGGCTGTAGTTGAGCTGCTCTTCAGTACTTTCAGCAAAACCTAAGAAAGAGAGACAACTATTAGCAAGCTTTGGACTTCCGAGGCAGCCCATTCTTCAGTAGACCTGTACTCTATTGCATCTCTGCTTTCAAGGTACCATGTGGAAATGCTGGGCAGTTTAGGGCTTCCTGGGATTAGCAAGGTGACTGCCCTCCATCTAAGAGCTCATGGAGATAATCTTGTCATTCACACTTCTCCACCACCTTGCACCATGACCCTCAGACCTGCAGTCTAGCGGCAGCCCTTCCTTCTGACCCGCTGCCTTGAGGGGTAACAGCTCTCGAGGAGCCCTCAGAAGCTCCACCTTATCCCTGCCCATGCCTCTTTCAATCCTCAGTTACCCTGTGGAGGTCAAGGTTTGCTGCCTGAACCCTGACACTAGGCCATCTTTGGGGATGGCCTGCAGAGGCTGCCTGAAACCTGGAGGGGACCATGGCCTCTGACAGAGGATGCAGGATAGAGAGGTGCTTGTCCGGAAGAGGACACTCACGGTCCTGGCCCCTGCTGCTGTCACTTTTACTTCTGTCCCTGATTTCTTTTTTCTTTTGTATTATCTGCATATTTTTAAATTTTCAATTTTGTTTTTGCAGATTCCTTTTTAATCATCACTGTTTTTTATTTTTTCTGTATTCACTCTGGGGCTTAACATGCATGTAAAACTTTCCATAGGCTGCTGAGGTTACTGTTTTACCGTTAGCTATGCAGACTGAGGAAATCTTCAGCGGTCCTCCTATGCCCGCCTGGTCTGCTAACCTGAGCCGATGTGTCTGATACTCCATGTGTGTCATCTCTCCAATGTTGCAGTATGAGAGAGCTCACTTTAAACAGTTACTTGATCATAAAAGGACTGGAGGGGAAATTGCTAGTGCTTTGTACAACACCTGGTAAACAGACGCAGGAAAAGTAATTTCTAGAGCTGCTTCAGAAAGTGGCAAAGGTGAAGAGCTGAATGGGTCTGAAGTGAGGGGACAATTTTAGTACCATGTGACTTTGACTGTAGTAATTTTTTGCTTAAATAGTTATGTATTTTGATCACCTTTGTGTGTATTTATGGAAATGTCACAGTAAAATCCCTCAATTTGTACAATATAAACTAAATATAAACTTTTAAAAATAAAAGAGTCTCTTCATTAAATTACCAGTGAATTTTTTTTTTTAAACCACTGAATTCTTAACTGGAGCTCACTTTTGTTTCCTCACATGGTATGATTTATGATCCTGTTCTTTTCTTCACATCTTTACAAGATGTAGAGACATGTATGTATTTATAGCTGTAGATATATATGTATATGCATATGTGTCTATGCTTGTATGTATGTAGGTACATGTGAATATGAATGCATATTTGCATGCCATGTACAAATAAACTAACACAGAAGAGTTAAGCACAAAAAGCTATTTTCTGATACAGATTAAAGAGATGCATTTGAAGACTTCCAGAAAAATGACGGGCAGCTCTGTAGCAAGATGCTGCTGTTCTAATCTGCTTCAGTATGAGTTGAGCATGGCCATTTATATATGAGAACTTTTATCTTCATATTTTATTATCTTTTGATCTTGAAAATATCCTCTGGATGCCAAATCAGTGGATTCCAAACGTATCTTACTGTAGGTACATGTTTCAAAGGCTAAAACCCATGTAAGTGAAAGAATTGCACACATGCGTGCACATACACACACACACACACACACCAAGCACACCAAGTGAAAGAAGCTGCACTGCCACCCGATAGGCCAGTGGGGACTGTTTCCGGGAGGACTGATGCACTGCAGCGCTGCTATGATGCTGAGCAGTGAGGCTCTGACTTGCCTGCTGCCCGGCGTTTCCTCCCACCCTGCTCATCCCCTCGGCAGCTGCTGAGCGGCATCTGAAGTGTCACCGGGGCCCGATGGGGACCCACTCAGCCCCTGGACCCACTCTCTAATGTGCAGAAGAGCTGCCAGGTTGATGCAGAAGCCACTCCCACTGTGTTCTCACACATAAACAAGGGAGTGCAGAGAAGGGCTTTCGTACATGGCTTTCGGTCATTAGGGTTATTTCTCACACTCATTTTCCTATTTTTGATTTGTTTCAGTTATGACTCAGGTAGTATTGACCCTCCTTCATCCAATGCTCTGTTCTCTGTAACCTCAGAGTAAGCTGCATGGTAATTTAAGGACAATTTATAAAATAAAATTACCTGTCTTGACACACACTCTTTGGAATAAACAATTCCCGTTTCTGGTTATAAGTAGTGCATGCGAAGATAAATTTGAAATGGGTGGGTATGTGGCAGACATAAAAAATGTTAGTTTACATTTCACCATTTCATCAAGGAATGCAGCCAAAGCGTGCTGATGCTCCTCTAACAGATAAAAGGGCGAGCTTAAACACAAACATGTGGATAAATTGGCCAAGTCATAAAGTTAGTAAATATAGAGCCAAGATCCAAACCAAAATATAACTCTCAGCTATTATGCAGAACTGGCCCATGAGACAGAACGATTAATCACTAAAATTATCAGTCAAAAAATCCAGTTAGTGAAAATAAAAATGCGTTTTGCCTACACAGTCAGTCACTAGTAATGGGAAACGCTGGCCACGCTTGCTTTACGTGTTGCTATTGAGTGTGGCCGCGCTGCGGGAGTGCGGCCATCGTCTGCCTGGCGGAGCGCGCTCACCAAATCTCAGGGCCTTCCTCGCAGTGGCTCCCACTGTCGCTGAGATAGATGTGTGTGATGACAGTAGGGTACCGAGGTGAGGGATGAGTTCTCCCCAGAACCCTAAACCGTGGGTTCCAGGAATCCGAGTATATCTTACATAACTGGTAAGAGGTCTCCGGAGATGTGGGTTCAAGACCTTTGGTGTGGCAAGGGAAGCTACCAACATTCCTCCACCCTCACTACACAAGGGAAATAAGTGTTGAGGGACAGCGTCTTTCCTTTTGTGATTAAACTCAGGTTCCACCAACTAGATAAAGAGGAGGAGGATGTGTGTCTGTGGTGGCCACATGGTTGCTGGAGTTTTAAATACACCCTCTGTGTCAGGCACAGTGCCAGGCCATGTGTAGATTATTATCTTCCTTTCGCAGATAACAGAACTGAGAAAAAAAATGTTCCCCCGTGTCACATTGCTAGACATGAGTATTATGACATGTTGTAAAATGTTGTATGATAGGTCATTATTTCTGAAAACTAGAAAAAAGATTTTAATGAGATTTGTGAAGTGTGTTAGACACGCCTCATCTTTACGTTCCTGGGTGAGAGATGATCCAATTACTCACACTTACAAAGCGGTAAGCATGTTGCTAAGCAGTGCTGCAGTTCCAGGGGAAAGGACCACGGATACGTGCTCATCCCTCCAGTTTTGTTCAGCAACCTCAATGAGTGATGCTCACACATTATTTTAGCAATGAACCTCAGTGTGTACCTGCTGTGTGCAGTGCTGTGTTATGCCGTGGTGGAAATGTACAGACACGTCTTGCAAGATAGAGTAAGCTCTTCAAGTGGCCATCGAAGAATACTAACAATATAGAGAGAGAGAGAGAGAGAGGTAAAACTACCTCTAAAGTCAAGAATACAGTCAAATTTGGAATATTCCAATTTTGTAATAGCAATAGTCACTTCTTACTGTAGAAAATGTAAAAGACAAAGCATTTTTAGTTATGTTTTCTTTGCATAGGTGTTCTTATCCAAAAATTCCTTTTTCATTCTCATGTTTTCAAGCACTTTGCTTTTGTGTTCTTCTAGTAATTTCATTGTTTCAGGTCTTTACATGTAAGACTTTAATCTATTTGGAGTGGTTTTTGTTACAGATGAGGGCTTGTGTGTAATTTTATTTATCAGCATGTGTATATTTGATTTTCACAGCATAATTTATTATAAACTAAAACTATTTCTTCAACCCAGGTACTTAACATCTTGATTCAAAATCAGGTGTCTATAAATACATATGTTATTCCAGCATATATTTGTTTTAAACTGCTACTCCATGGTATATTTTTATGTCAGTACCATTCTTATCTGACTATTAGAGCTTTCTGGTACAACTTGAAATCCGTTAGTGTAATGTTCCTGTTTTGCTCATTTTGTCTGAGATGGTTTGGCCATTTGGAGATAGATTCCACATACATTTTAGGATTGTGTTTAAGGGTTCTATGAGTAATGTCATTGGTATTTTGATGGATGTCATGGTTAGTTGACTGTGTCAGCTTGAGTTAACTAAATCAGTTCAGTAATTCCCACCACAGGGTGTAGAAGACCCACCGGAGGGCATCTTGTCACCGTGAAGATTACAGAATATTTATACATGATGGTATAAAAGGGAAACGAAGAAGGACAGACCTGTTTCAGTTTGCACAGAGGAGCTTCAGTCTTTGCTTCTACCTCAGACACATCTCCTGGCCTCCAGCCAGTTCTTCGTTGGCTTCAAGCAGGGATTCTACAGCTGCCCTTCTCAGAGGCACGGTCTCCTGATACGGACTCCCACGGGATGCTGCAGGGAGCTCCAGACTGGCCACTCAATCCAGGGACTCAGAGCGCAGAGAGGCCCTCTGCGCTCCTCCTCAGCGGACTCTGTGTGCTGGAGTTGTACACCCATCATGTAAATGCTTATGTATTTGAGTATCTTGTTTTATGTTTCTTTCTCTAGTAAACACTGATGATACAAAAGATGGCAATGAATTTATAAATCACATGAGTATTACAGACATTTCAATAACTTCAACTCTTCCAACCTGTCAGCATAGTTGCCTTCACATTTTTTGTGTCCTATTCATTTTCATTCGTGTTTTATTATTTTCATTATAAAAATCTTTCACCCCTTTGGTTTAATTCACACCTACGTATTTCATTTTTCCTAACTATTGTCATTGGGATGGTTTTCTTGAATTGTATTTTATGTAATTGTTTATTGGCTACTGATTTTTGCCTGTTGATACTGTATATGGCAACTCTGATGTAATCATGTATTAATACTAAAAAGTTTTTAGTGGATTCTTGAAGATTTTCTATATGTAAATTCATATTAATGAACTAAGATAAACGCTAGCATAAATGAAACCAATTAAATTATATATATGTAGTTGTATCTTTTTTAAAAATGGAATTTGTAATTTGGAGAAGTATTTGACCTTCTCCATACTTCCTATGTATTTCACTTCTATTTTCCTCTTTATTTGCTCTCTCTCTCTCCCTCTCTCTCTCTCTTTCTCTCTCTCTCTCTCTCTCTCTCTCTATATATATATATATATATAGAAACCATATGATATTTGAGCTTCTGTGAAACTGTATAATATTTGAGTTTCTGTGTTTAACTTACTTTGCTTGACATTGTTCTCAAGTTGCATCCATTTACCTATGAATGGCTCAAGTTTATCTTCATGGCATTTTAGAATTCCATTGTGTATAAACACATTTTCCTTATCCTTTCATTTTTTATTTTCTCATACAATAAAAAGACTAATCATGGAAAAGACCACATCAACTGCTAACAATAATACTTTCAAACTCCTTTCCAATCCAAGTTTCTGTTTCTTTCTCTTGCTGATTACTGTGAGTAGAAATTCAGGAGCATGTTCACCTTTATCTCACAGAGAAAGCCACCGGCAGAGGATGACGTTGCTTGTTGACCTAATACATGCAGCCCTTTCCTGAACTACATTACTTCTGATTCTACATTTAATTTGCTTCAAAGGTTTTACAATGATGTGATGGTTTCTATCAAAAGCCTTTTATAATTTACTACAGTGATCACACAGTTGTTATTCTTCACTCTGTTGATGCTTTGTATCTCTTTGATTCACCAATGTATGTTGAAATATCTTTATATCCCTAGTATAAAATCCTTTTGCTCATGGTGAATGATTTTTATACGCCATTGAATTTCATTTACCAGTATTTTATTGATGATTTTTCATATCTACATTCATCAAGGATATTTACCTGTAGTTACCTGTTTAATTTGTGGCCATGTCTGCTTTTCACATGAAGGAAATTCTAACTTCACAGAATGAGATGGAAGCATGAGTCTTCTCTTCAATTTTAAAAAATAAATTTAAAGTATCTCATATTTGTTTTCTTGAATTGTTTGCCAGACCACAGTAGTGAAGACATCTTTTCCCTAGGATTTCCTCAATGGAAACATTTTATTATGGATTCAGTGACGTCACGAGTTGTTGGTCTGGTCAGTCTCCTTAATCTTTGAGTCACGCTAGCTGAGGAGGAAGTGGACAGCTGTTGCTCTAAGGTTCTCAAATTCATCTATGTGTAGCTGTCCATGAGAATCTCTAATTAGCCATTGTATTTCTATGGTGTCAGTTGTAATTTCTCCCCTTCTATACCTGATTTTATTTGTCTTTTTTCTGTTTATGTGTTAACACAGCTACATCCACTGTCTTTGTCTTCTGAAATAACAGACACTCATTTTGATGACTTTAACAATTCTCTTTTTTAAAATTAATGTTCTAATATTTTTTCTTTCCATCAACTAATTTGGGTTTTACTTTGAAAAAACATTTTTGCAGCTGTTTGAAATGCAGTAATAGGTTCCTCACCTGAAGTCTACTTATTCTTTTGAAACAAGAATTGACTGCTATGAGCCTCCCTGCAGCTACTGACTTTGCTGGACCCCATGAGTTTCAGTGTGTTGTGTTTTTATTTTCATTCATTCCATGAAAGATTTTAACTCTTTCTTGATTTCTTACACCATAGGTTGACCAAGAGTAAATTGTTTAACTTCTTCTTTGTGTAGTTTTCAATATTTTTCTCCTTATTTTTAGTTTTTTTGCATTGTGGTTGGAAAAGATAATTGATATGCTTTGAATTTTTTTAAGCTTAGAGACTGTTGTTTTGTCACCTAATATATGATCTGCCCTGATTACTGTCCCATATATTGATGAAAGGAAGCCACAGTGGTTGACGGAATGTTCTGTTTTCTGCTGGACCTGCTTGGTCTAGGATCCAATTTAAGTATGTTGCTGCTTTATAAATTTTCAGTATAAATAATCTGTCCATTATAGAAAAATACTTCAGCACAGCAAAGATAAAATTAGAGGGAATAAACAGCACAAATAATGGAAGAAAAATCTGTATACTTGTCATTGATAAGTTGCTAATGTCCATAATATGTAAGGAACACAAAAAGTTCAAGAGTAAAAATATAACCTGACTAAATACAGTGTGGGACTGAATCTAAAGAGATGCTTCTGAAAAAGAAGACATGCAGATGGCAAATAGGTAAAAGGAAATTCTTCAAAATCACAAATCAACAAGGAAATTCACATTAAAGGCACGTTGATAGATCACTTACTTCAGTGAGAATGGCTGTTATCAAAAAGACAACACCGGCGACAGGAGCTTGTGAGGCGCCGGGGAAAGGAGCCCTGGGTAGGAGAGCAGGGAATGGAAAGTCGAGTAGCTGTTATGGAAGTCAATGTGGGGCCTCAGAAAGCTGAATAAAGACCTACCGCACCGGTGTAGCGGCGTCTGCCCAGAGGAAATGAAGTCGGCCAATCTGAGAGACACTTACAGTGCACGCTGGCCACAGCACAGAGTCAGTCGAAGTGTGTGTCAGCTGGCAAAGACATGCAGGAGTGCTCTTGAGGAATGAAAAAATGAGACCATCATTTGGGACATCATAAATGGGATTGGAGATCATTATGTTAAATGAAATAAACCAGATAGAGAAGTGTAGAAGAGAACAACTGCACAGTTTATAGAGAATAGGGCAGGGGCTGCCTCCGGCTGGGAGGGCACTGTGGTTTTGAAGAGCGTCTGATCAGGGGCAGTAATCTGCAGTTACCCAGGAATAAGGAGCTCTGCTCCGCTGTTGTCCGGCAGTCACTACACATAATGAAAAAGTGCTGTGAGCTTCAGAAATCTAGCAGAATTCCTTCACCATGAGGCAATGAGAAACCCTTGAGCCACAGATAGGTTTACTAGAATTTTGACTAGTGTATAATATATTTATATACAAACATTCAAGATCAATCATAGAAATATAGAATACATATCATTAAAAGATAAATTTCTTTCAAATTTATAAATTCAAAAAACAGCAAATTATTAAACATGTATGTAAATATATAGTTACACTTATATACATTACCATATAATATATAGTTATACTAATTTGTTAATAACCATGCAATAGTTAAAAGACACAAAATTGTGAAATCAATGACATAAAGTGTATGGAAGAGTAGTTAACTTGTCGAGTTTCTATATGAGATCGAAGTTTAGGTGTCGTATTGTTAAAATAGATACAAGAGTTATAAAAAAACTTCCTATAATCTTGATAATAACAGCAAGGAAAAATTGATAATAAATAGAATGATACAAAAAAGATCAAAATATGTCTTTACAAAATCATCACAAAGAAAAACAACAGTACAAAAATCGTGGAAAAAGAAACTTCAAAGTGGAAATGAACTATCATTTAAACAGCACTAATCTGATCTTATCTATAATACTTACTTTAAGTGGAACCAAATTATTCTAGCAAATGTCAAGTGGCTAAAGAATATAAAGGCAAAATAAAAATGTATGACACTTAAAACAACTTTATTTTGGCTTTAAGCGCACACATATGCTGAAAAGGATGAAAGAATATACCCCACAAATAGTAACCCCAAGAGGACACCCGAGTCTCTACATCCACCAGACCAAACAGACCAAGTCCAAAGCTATCATATGAGACAAAAAGAGGCACTATATAATGACAGGAGTGAATTCGTGAAGAAGAAATTTCTACGTACCCAACATCAGATCAACCAAATACACAGACTGACTATCCCAGAGAGCACAATACTGTGCTTCACGAATGCATCCCGTAGTTTCCCACTGTAAATTTTTGCGTTAGTGTAAATAGTACTCTGATGTGCGTCTCTGAACCTTTGCCTGATGGATGCAGGGAGCAATCTTTGTTTTTACCCACTTGGTACAGTGAAAAACAAGGCGCGTGCAATGTGCCATAGTGTCAAACCAGGATTTTCACTGATGTGATGCTCCATCTAACAGATTCGGCATATGTTTAACTGAGCATCACAGGGTGTGATAGACCCATACCACTCAACAATTTGTTTTTAAAAATGCTTCTTTTGATTTTTCTGGGATAAGTACCCCATTTCAGTAAAATGGCATATGAAAAACCAGATTTCAAGTTTTGAAGGAGGCCAAAAGTGAATCATGAGATGACTCATGCATGGATAATGAAGATGCTCCATTGTGGTAAAATACACATTTTCATAATAGAAGAGAGGTGTGGGTGTGTTATGATGGGAATGACTGCTTTGCTGTTGGCCGTGGAGGCCACAGTTTTTAGGACAGCATCACAGAACAAGACTCGACTTACACAGATGCAAGGAATGTAGGCCTCTCTGATCCAGATGGCAAAGAAAGCACAGATTTGACTAGTGCAAGTGTTGCACCCAATCAAATGGAATGATCCAGTGTTACAGCTAGGTCTGAAAATATAGTGAGGTCTTGGAAGGGGTGAAAGGTATGGGCAGAATGCCAGCACTGCCCTTCAGTGTGGAGACTGCCTTGGTTGTAAGGGCTAAAGCTAAGATTAGTTTTGTTGTGGAATTCTCTTCCTATTTTCATTATAGTCCATAAAAGTTTTTATATCTGATGTTGTCTTTTAGGCATTGTTTTCAAGTACATGGCTGATCTGAAAATGTTAACTCTATTCTAACCCTTCTTAACACATTTGATAGTTTATTTAATTGATATCTTACTTCCTTGTTAAGTGCACATTGTACAACATAGCTGGAAGCTCCTGACAGAACGAGAAGAGAAGGGAGTTTAACAAGAATGGCCTGTCTCGTAGAAAAAGGAAAGTATATGCAAGATGTGTGCATAGAAAATTCAGTCATCACGTGTGAAGACTGTCTTGGGTGTGACACTTGAAGTAAAGGCTTTTTCTGTAGTAGACTTTTGTTTGTTTACATTGTGGTTCACGTAGGATTTTTTTTTTTTTTTTTTTGCTGTTGTTGTTTATTTTCTTGGTATTTGGAATCAAACTCATGGTCATTGTGCTGTTGAGCTACATTCCTGGCCCTCAGGTAGGTTTTCATTTCTGATGATACCTGTTGGGGTAAGGGCAAATACACAGCTGATGTGAAATGTTGATGTTTATTCTAAATGTGCAATACATATCAGGAATTCAGTATTTTATTTTATTGATATTTTATGTTACCATTAACTACACATTACATAATATAATAAAAACCTCCTGACAAAAGACTAGGACCAGTGAGGTGTCAAGTGTGTCCTATAAAAAGACCAGGGAAAGAAAAACATATGTGTCATCAGTGTAAACAATACACTATGTGTATGGAATATGTCATGTGTGAAGGCCACCTTAGATTTGATAATTAGATAGATATTATTATTTGTAGAGCGTTACTAGTATTTTCATTGTTAGTGTACATAGGAATTTATTTCTGTTGTTATTTTTTAGACTTTGTACACCAAAAAAAAACAGTCAGTGTTGAAGATTTTGATGCTTTTTTTATAAATACTCAACAAATATTAAAAATACAATAGTTTATTTTGTGACAATTTTCCTGTTAAGCATTCATTTTTAAAGGTAATAAAAACTACAAAATTAAAATTAATAATACATCAGTAGAAATAGTCTACAGAATAAACACGGATTTGACACACCTGTGTTTATGGCCCTTATGTCAAAAAAAAAGTGTCATGCTCTGTGAGCTATTAAAAAAGCTGAAAGGAGAAATATATTTCATTAAACAATAGTGTGATTCTTCAAAATCCCATTTCAGCAATGCGTAGATAAAGCAAACAGAAAATTAATAAGGAAACAATGAATTTGAAAAACATTGTAGACTAAACGAACCTAGCACGCCGTATCACTTGCTTCCCATCCACATAATGAAACGTCTGAGCTAACTAAATGATAAGGAAGAAATGTTTATTTGAACAGATGTTAAAGGAGGTTCTAGTCCAAGGTTAATGGGTGCCAATTTTCTTTGGGCCTGCAGTCAAGGCGGTGCTGTAGCAGACAGGCACAGCAGAGAAGCATCCCAGCATGAAGCGGCCTCGGGAGTCCAGGTCCGAACCCCACAGGGCCTCTGCTAAGGCCCTGCCTCTTTCAGGTCCCACTCCCCGCAGGTGCATCACCCTGGGATCGAGCATGTGACAGGTGGCTTTGGGGAGACTGTGCAAAGCTCTGCACAGATGTACACAGAACATTCCGTCCAGACCACAGTGCAGTCTCAGGCAGCTCATGCAGCACATGCGAAGCCACGCAAAACGCTCAGAGAAACTTAAAAGGACTGAAATCCAAGGAGAGAACAAGATGCTTTCTAAACTTGGCAAAGGTTATATTTACCACAAAGGCTCCCTGCAGCTTTAAGAGTAGAGGAAAACAGAGTGTCATTCTCTGTTCATAGAAGGATGCTCATAATTTTCACGTGCAGACTTCCGTGGACATCGTACGGCATTGTTTCTTATTCCCGTCAAACCTCACTTATGTTAACCTGGTTCCTGGCGACTTTCACATGGCAGCAACATCTGAATGGTACCCTACCTCTATCTGGTAGGGTCAATCTGTGAAAATTCTAAGTCCTCTACCAGAAACAAAACAAAACAAATCAACACCAACAGCAAAACATAAAAACAAGAAAACCACTGTTTCTAAATTGGTGTTTCAGAGCATCATGATTTGTGGATTATTTTCTGATTTGATTTTGTATCCAAACTACACTGAATCAGACGCTGGTCCGAAGACCCATTTAACAGTAGGAAGCATTCATTCATTCATTGCTGGAGACTTCAGGAAAAGTACATGATTCTCTCATCCCCTCCTGTTGCCACTCGTGCTGTGCTGTACGCCCAGGGTTTCCCAGAGCTAGCTCCTCCACACCTGGGTTTGCACATGGCTCTCAGTTTGAGCTCCACACAGGAATGAGGTGAAGAACTTGTCTCTGTTTCTGGATCTGAGCATCTGTCCAGAGTCCCAGGCCCTGTGATAAGCACACACAGCCCTGGTATTTTTGTTTCAAGAATTAAGCCTCCTGATCTTATGTAATTCTATATTGCAAAAAACAAGTGGCGCACGTTTCTTGGGGTGACAATAATTTAGAAACTTCATCCATGGCCTGCTCACTGTATTTGCTCACTTCAGGATCCACTTGCAAATGACAAGGATCCAGAATCCACCACAAAGTTCAAGTGTTGATGTTGCCGCCTCTGCTGGTATTTCCTTCTCTGAGTTCTGTGCTACCCAGCATCCCATCCAAAGGACTGTTTGCGGCCCAGGCTGTGTAAGGAAGGTGTCGGTCCACTCCGGCAGGGATGCAGCCCTTTTCCTTAGACCTAGCTGCAGGCAGCTCTTCAGCTCTGCCCACAATGTGAGGAAACTAGGTCTTTTAAAAAGTAGTTTGCAACTTTGCAATTAGGTCTGAGGTTCAGGAGACCAAGTCTCCACTATGGCCTTATTCCTTATTACTTTGTTAAAGGTGTTTTTGTTTTATTATTATTTTCTTTTCTATTTTCATTATTATTTTTACTCTTGGATAGTAGACAGAAAAAACTTGTCTGTTTTGCATGTTACTTTAAAGTTGCATTTTGATTCATTTGATTAAAGATTTGTCAAAAATCTAAGATAATTAATTAGGCATGGTGATTATGCTGAACAGGAGATAGCATTTCATTTGTTACATACATAACGGTCAGTGAGTTGTTTTTGAAGTAAATTCTGCTGGAAGAGTGTAATTTTCCTTGCATGAACAACTCAGCTAGATAAAAACTGACATTACCCAATAAGTAAATGTGTTACTCCTTTTAGTCTAGGTAAAATGTTATGTTTCCCATGTCTTGTCAGTCATGAATGTCCATTTTCTAAATACTTTTTACTGTGACTGATTCTGCTGATCAAAACTGACATTTTAAAATTAAGTCACAATATATTTACTATTATTAGACTTTGCTCAATTTTCCATTTTCATTTGTAACAGGTCTATCTTGGTATAAATTCATTAATTTTAGAACAAGTGAGTACTTAAATTACTTGATAAGTTAATAAAAGCAATGCTTCAAATTCAATCAGATTTGAGGAAAATAAATCCAAGTACAGAAATACACAACAAATACACATTCAAACACCTATATTATATACTTATTAAAATACATTTGTAGTTTTAAATAAGTGAACATACACAAATAGTAATTTTAAAAAAAACTTTCTGTGAGATTTCAACTTTATAAAAACTGTCAAGATGTTCTATGACTCCTTGCAGTTACACCCATGAACACAGGAACCAGCAGTCCTCTTGGTGGGATGGTCATTTCCTGAGACACTATTTAACTTTACCCAGCTGCTCTTCTGCCTGTAGTGAACGCATCTCTCTGGACCCCTCTGCACAGACTGGGCACCCCTTGCCTTCCTGCCCTTGACTTTCTATACAGAGGTCAGTTTGCCCAAGGACCGACACAGTGAAAGTCATAAGGCTACTTTCATGTCTTATAAAATCTAAATAAATTGACCTCAAAATTTCCTCCTGTATGCATCAGCTTGGGCTCATTTATGTTACAGAGGACAGAACACTGAAACTGGAGTGGTTCAGAAGCCAAAATTGTCTTTTGTTTATTTGTGCTAGCACAAGTTAACAGAAGGTTCTGCTGGCGTGAAACAATTTATAGTTTCGTTATCTCAACATTAGGACCTGTGTCTTTCCATGGAAAGAAGAGAGAGAGGAGAGGTAGAAAGAGGAGAAGAGAGTGGAGAATAGAGAAGGAGAATCCAGTGCCCTCCACACACTGTTCTGCCCGTAACGCACAGCCATGGGGAAGCATCAGCCTCATGGCCGTGTCCACCTGTGAAGCATGGGTCACATCGCCCCTACGCATTCTCATCTAGACAGAAGAATCAGCTGTTGGGTGGGTATCAGATTCTCTAACATACAAGTAACAGCTGGTGTTTGGTATTGCAGGCTTACATCACATTCTGACTAACAGAACCTGAGCAGACATTAACTTTGTTATTATTTTTGTTTTGTTGTTTGAATTAGTCATTTTGAAGCAGCCCCAAAGCTACTCCAAAAAGCTGGACAGCTGCAGCATTAGAGTACAGATAATAGCAAAGAAGACTGGGAGAATTCGCTCCTCAGCACAAGTTCCCCTGTCCCTTGAAAAGCAAGATTTTTCTGTGTAACATGATCCAGACACAAGGAAGCAGGAACTATGTCCGAGACATAACTTCAGTGCAGACTATGACTTTAAAGTTTATAAACCATCATATGTGACATTTGGGGATGGTGACTGTTGCTGCCACTAGTTTGATACATGGTAAACAGATTCTTGAGGTCTGAGATGGGATTACCTTGGTAGACTCCTAATTATCACTGGAATTATTCTCAAAAGCACAAAACAGTTGCTATCTCAACAATAACAAAGCAGACGTGCTAACTCTGAGTTCCCAACAAAATATCTGTGCTTGTGCATTGGAGGACCAACTTGGACAGAGCCTCTAGTCTCCCTGCTGCTCCAATTTACATGTATCGAGCACAAACTCTGTACTAAGCTGGTGCTGAGTGACGAAGATAAAATGGTATATAAAAGGCTCGCCCTCAAAAGTGACTGCCGTGTGCTGCTCCATGCAAGATTACCAGTGTATGAAGCCTGCCCCTCTGCACTGAACCTGCGGGGCTACAAGGCTTTCAGTCACAGAAGATGCGGGCGCCACCTATCTTGGCTGCTGTGATGGAAAGAGAAAGGCAGATAGCAGCACTCTTGTCAATGTCCCCAGGGAGTCAAATCATTAAATGAGTAACAAGTGGCTTTAGGGATACTTTTGGCTTTTTTTAAAGACATATACTCTCTCAAAGCTGCTGATAAAACCAAGGACACCTGTCCTTTATATAAGAAAGTGAAAAACCAGAAGAGATGCAAAACGTCAGTAATAAGACAAAAATAATAATAGTGAGGTAGAACAAAATCCCCCAGAAGCAGTCCCTACATCAAGGATTTCTGCATGAGACACAAAAGACAATTTGTTTTTCAGTAAGAAGTGCCTAGAAAACTTTAAACTTTTCTCAAATTTCCTAGTGAAAAAATACCTATAATTCCATAGTTATAAAAACCTCAGAATATCTTAATTAATATATTGCACTTATAGTTCTTAATTCACGTGTTTGTAGGTATTCTTAGATATAGTCACATATAAATTCTAGTGATTATTAGCTTAAACTCAGACTTTTTTACTTCTACAAAATAAGGTAAACAGTATTTCTGCTTTAACATTTAGATTGCTGATCCATTTTGATTTTAGTTTATTGCATGGTGAGAGACAGAGGTCTGGCTTAGTCTTTGGCATACAGAAAGCCAGCTTTTCTAGCACCACTTATTAAAAAGGCCACCTTTCTTCCAGTAAAAGTGTTTGACCTCTTTGTCAAGTATACGGGGGCTGAGACTTTTCCATCAATCCTTAGGTCTGATTTATTTATTTATCAGTACTATGCTGTGTTTATCACAGCACCTTTGTAGTATAATTTCAAGGCAGGGAGTGTGATGCCTTCTGTTTTGCCTTTGTTGTCCACAATTGATTTTTTATTCTACATCTCTTCTAGTTTCAAATTCATTTTAAGGTTGTTTTCTCTAATTCTATGAGGTATGCTCTTGATAGTTCCATCAGGATCCCAATGCTGTGCCTGATGTTACTGTTATTACTATTTGTACTACTTTAGAAAAGGTATCACACCTGTGGTAATCAGTTATTCTTCCTTATAGGACAACACTGTGATTGTCTGAGCTCAGAATCCTCACCAGAGTCCAATACCAAAGCACCAAATTCTGAGCCAAGTGGATACAAATTTCTCATCCCTGATAAATCATGAAGGTGGATTCCTGGAGCAGACACACAGATGAAGGGCCAGCTACACCTAGAAGATAAGGAGGAGAAGCTGAGGAGCAGGCATTTCCTAGAGAAGCTATGATACTAGTGATAAAGCTACTTCCATAAGCAATTTATGAGCATCAAAACAGAAAAGAAATTAAAATGTAAAAATAGATACTGGTAATACACAGAAGCAAAATGCAACCTCAGAGCCAGGCCACCAAGAGCAAGTTCAGAGGACAATGGCAGAAAAGAAATCAGAAGTCACTTTCCTAAATCTTGTGAAACGGTAGCAGCAGAAGTAAGAAAAATATAGAGGAATAAGGCCATGGAGAAAATCAGATGAGAAACAATCTCACAGGTGGAAAAAGAGATGATCATAACGGAGGACTTGGTCGGTGAATGTAGAGCAGGCAGATTGAAAAACATAGGAGCTCAGGAAAATGATGAAAACTGTGAGTGCCCAGTGTGGGAAAGCAGAGGTGGTTTATTTATGCAGTGGAGCCACAAGGAGGATGAGCTGTAGACATGCCCCGGTGAATGGATTCACCTTGGGCTTTTACTCATTAGCCAAATGAATCAGACACACGTGTCAGTATCTCATTGTTCACTGGTGTGAGAAACTGAAAGCATAAATGTGGACCAAAATGTATAAGAGGTATCCTGAAACAGGAAGAAGGTGCTGAAAGGGGAAGGGAAGTAAGAGAGGGCGAGGGTGGAATGGAAGAAAGGGAAAAGAAAAGAATGAGAAAAGAAGGAAAATAAGAAAACCTTGTTGATAGGGAGGAGAACAAAGGTTGAATATTGGGAGAAAGGGTAATCAAGTTGTGTCACGTTACAGGTGTAACTTCCGAATGATGAATGCGATCATTAGGTGTATCTAAAATGTACCAATGAAGTTAATTAATTAAAAATATAGCTTTAGAAAAACAACCTTGATGATAACTATCAATTGTATTTCAGTAATTTTAAGTTCTTCTCATAGTACCACATACAGATAAGACAATAATATTGTACCTGTTTACTTTAAGCTAAAACAGATTGCATAAATTCATCATTTAATAGACATGCTTATTAAGCATTAAAATGGAATTCCCAATCTAACTAATAGCTGTTGCTTGAATGATATTTTAATTTTGCAAATATATTGAAGAGTTTTACAAAGAGTTAGGAATAACCACTTGTTCATTTTCAAGTAGATGCATCTTATTATGTCAAAAATCCCTTGAAGAATGCCTAAATACCAATTAAGAAAATTAGATCTGGGGACCAAAATCAGTGACATTTCTGCAAAGAATTTAAGTAGTCTAATAATCTATAAATAGCATTTTGTTCTTTGCAAGACCTGTATTTTTTTCCCGCTATATTTAGTAAACATACAAATCCCTTATACTCTGAAGGTTCTCTCTCTGCCTTTACTTTCCTAGCTATTAATAGAGTACTCACTTGCAAATAATGGAACACTGTGTCACTTTCCATAACTAATTGGATGAACTTCAATTGTGTCTCTGTTGCAATTTAATATGCCATGACTATAAATTCCTGTTTAGCTTATTCAGTTTGTAAATAAGCCAATTTTTAGACGCAGGTATACAGTAATGCAAGACTCCCTATTAGGAATGTCAAAGAATGCCAATTCATTCAACTGGTTCTAATTTTAATCATTAATTAATTTTCAGTTGTGTATTATCAGAAGTCATGTGAGGCTGCTTCCCAAAATAGCTCATATATTATATACTCTGTGACTTTTGAAATGTTAAGATTAAAAATATATGAAGCTAGGTGACAAATGTGTACAAAAATAGTTTTCTCAATAACTTTGAAATTATCTGCTGATTGATAAAGTCATTTTAACTGCGGCGAATCGCCCCCGGGTTTTTCCATCCCCTTGTGTTTTTTAGAAATACTGACTGAGACACGACCCTTCACCTCACCGTGCAGTTTTAATGTTGCTCCTATGTCGCGGGGCACATATATTTCTAACATCGTAATTTTAACGGTGGAATTACGTTGCTGGTAAGTTTTCTGCTTCATGTTGGGTTTTGCTCTTTCCTGTCATTGTCCTGAAAGCCCTTGGTGCATGATGGAAGTGCAGTGATGAACAAGGCTTACCGTGAAATGGCCCCAAGAAGGCCACTCGGGTTTCGGTAGCCAGGAGGCCTCCCATCTCCATAGCTCGCACTCTGTCACAGCAACCTGAGAAAAGCCTCCCTGCTTCGGGGTATCCCTGCTGTTCTTCTTCATTAAATTTACGCTGTCATTGAAGTAATGTTACTGAATTGAATGCAAATACCGTGTTGTCAAGGTGTTTTGCTTTTATGTCTAAACTTTGGACCTTGTAAACTCCAGTCACTGTGACTCCTACATATGTGCCCAGCAGACGTCTTTTCCTTCACACGCTGCTCACCTGTAGCTGCTTTATGATCTACCATCTTGAGATTTTGGTCGCTTCTCCTTTGGCTATTTCTCCCTGTACAACCTGTTTTTCCAATCTGGATAAGTCTCTGGATTTCATAAGTTATAGAAAAAAAAAAAAAAAAAAACAGCCGTGATGTGTCCCATCCGCAGAGCGATGGGCTTGGATGCACTGTGGCTCTGGCGGCCTGGGAGTAACATTGGACAGAGAAACTCAGCATACGCCGAGACAGCCTCACCTTTCAAATGTTGTAGAGTTAAGTTCAAAGAGGTTACTATAGACTACTACATATTTTAGCTTATGATTAATATTATTCTTGTAGAATTTTCACCAAGAATTATGGATCAGATACAGTTTAAAATTTCTCAACTTTTGCTGTCTTTTTGAATCTTTTATAGAAGTTATTCTTACTTGAATTTACTGCAAGACAAACTGACTTTTTATAATTTATAGCAACTGAAATACCATGAAAATACCAAGTACACTAAGGAATCCAGTAATGTTTCCATCCAGTGTTGCTGTTTACCTGAGAGCACGAAGATTCTTCTCAAGCTTATAGGACAGAGGATTTAATCCTAACACTGATATTTGGGTTTTAACATGGCTCCAAAACGACAGTAAAAATTCCACTCCCTTCTATTAAAGGAAAACATGACATTTATTATATTTATCATAGATAAAAAACAAGAAAAAGAATCAGGTATAGCAAGAGGAATAAGAGAAGGAGTGGAAGGGGGCTGTCATTGCATCTATAGTCAAAAACTACTTTTGCAAGTTTATCTGGCTTCATTCATTTTTCTCTCCCACAGCTCCCAGCCAGTCACTTGGGAAAAACCCAAGATCACCAGTGGGCAGTGGAGAGACTCTGTATAAAAATGTGGATTTTCTTCTTGGTGGTACACAGTTTTGAAGGTTGCTGTGGAGTGGAACTTGAAGCCACGCTGGAGTATACGGCAGGCAGCAGGCTGGCGGACCAGTGGGGATTGCTGAGATGCCAGAAGTTCTTCAGACACAATTTTTAAATGTCAGCATTAAAAGCATTTGTCAACTATTTTGAATGCACTAAAGTTTGAGCACTAAAGTTCTCCTTAGAAAACAAACTGCAGTTCTCTTGGATAATAGTCCATGTGTTCACTTATTTACTGAACGAATTAATCATATTTGTTTTCATAACAAACCCATGTCTATTATTTCCAGTACTGAAATATCATGTGTTTCTGTTTCCATGGTGCTTGTTACTTGCTTTTTGGTCATGTCATCCTAGATGCTCTCATATCAGATCATTTTTTATTCAACATAGGACATTGTAGTTAAAATACAGGTCATTTGCCATTTGCTTTCAGTGGTTATTAATTTATTTTAGGCAATTCAGCAGTTGTAGGGATTAGAAATCTTGATCCAGATGGGACCTATCTATTTCCATGTGATGCAGCATTTTAACATAATCCTTGTGAAGTATTTACCATATCTATACTTTGCTCAAGAACTTTTATTTCTATTTTAGTCACTTTTTCTTTGCTAAAACAAAATACCTGGCACCAGCAGCTTTAGGACAGAGGATTATTTGGCTCGCAGTTTCGCTGGGTTCAGAGCATGGCTGTCTGACTGAGGTAGAAATGGCACCATGAGAGTGTGTGACGGAGGAGAGCTGCTCATGGTACACAAGAAACAGAAGGAAAGACCCAAGGAGAGAAGTCCAGCCTCCAGAGGAAATCCGGAGACTCACCTCTTTAAACCAGAACCCACCTTCCAAAAGCACATTCAGTGAGCTATGAGCTCCTCAGTGCATTAACCCTCCGACCTGTAGTACGCCCTCAGGACTAAATCACCTTCCGAAAGCCCCACTCCTAACGCAGGAGATTTTGCAGTGATGTTTTATTTCAAATGTCCAGTCTTTACTTTCTGTCTGCCCATAAACATGCATATTTATGAAATCTTTTGGATCAAAATGTTCAATTCCTCCTCGGCATAATCTGCCTCTGTAGATGAGTTGTAAGTAGTGAAGGCTTTACGTGACAGTATCAGCATACTTTCTCAGTTTCACACTTTTGCTCTACAACATTAGCTCTCCAGGCTGAATTGCATTGATATCCATGAATTGCAGTGTTCTGTGTCTTCAGCCCCATGAGGCTGCCACTCATGCTAAGCTCCTGCTCTGTTTCCTGTTTCCAGTACTGGTTTGTTGTTCTTTGTTCAGAATCTTTCCTAGAGTTTTTCACATGTTTACTCCAGCCACATTTCCAAATTTTCACAGGTATTTCTTGTTCAATTATGGAATGTTTACTTGTAGTCTTTAAGATAGGAGGAAAGTATGAAAGAATGTAATTGAATATTTTCTATTTGCCTCTTCTTTCATGTCACAAGCCATGTTCCTGTACCTTTTGTTGTGTAACTCTTTCATCTTTGCCATGTTGTTTTCTTTCAGCTGTTCTAGTACAGAGATTTTGTCATTTGCAGCATCACAGAAAAATAAAAGTGGTAGGTTTCATGGGCATCTCTGCATTTCATTATTTGGAAAACTAACAAATAGCCATTTTTGTAAATCTTACAAAATACTTGAGAAGGTCAGTCTTTATGTATAAGAAAATAATTCAGTGTATTTGAATATATAAATCCAACTTAAATGATAAGATTCAACAGGCTTACATGTGAGCACACACTAAAGTGTCCCATTAGTATTAATGGAAAGAAATTTCTCCTTTTGGTTCTTATCATTAGTTATTTTTATTTTATCTTTTTTTATTTTGAAGGTAGTAAAATACAACAGAACAAGATGAAACAAAGCCAATTGAGACAGTGTAGTGAGATTGGTACAGGACTTCGCAGCAGGTTACTGGGATAACAGTAATAGCTACCATAATATATCTCGTTTTCTTAACAATAGTTGTTCTTTCAATCAGGTATAGCAAAATCAAAGGAAATACAGAACATTATAGAACTTATCAAAAATAGAATATTGAATAGAGCAATATCATTAATCAGAGCAAAACAAAACAGTGATAAAAATATTTGCCTTCAAAGAGATGGTAGAAGGAAATCCCCCTTATTTGTTATATTGCATATAGTAAACCTCCCAAGAGATGCTCAGATCTCTGGCTCCCACTTGTTAACAGGATGGGTGGGGATGGATGCTTGAATCTCCGTCCACGCACTGGTAGGCTCACAGCTGCTTACCATGGTAGTGAGCTGGCTGCTTGGTTTCCCAGCACCCTAAGTTCCAACATGGTGTGGATATCAGGAGACACTGATGGTTCTCGCCTTGAGTGGCTGTGGCTTGACAGGCCACAGCCACTTACCAGGGCTGCAAGCTGGTTGTTTGGATTCCTCTAAATTCCCTTATTTTTATTTTAGCTCTTCTCTTTTATTTGGTGTATCATAAGTTATGGCATCAACTTATCTGTTGCAAAGTAAATGTTTAATCATTGAAATGTAATCATTTTGCATAATTAATTTTTAAATCTAAGTCTATTTGTTTCTTCAAATTAATGTTATTCTCCTTGTTTGATTTTGCAGCATTTTCTTGGTAAATATTTATCCAAATATTTTTTTTGGAATTTTAGAGTAAAAGGAGAATGCTTCCTAGGACATGTGAAGACTGAGTCTTGGGTGATTCTTCCTTGGCTAATTAGCTTTGGAAAATCCATTGAAGGTTCAAAATGTCAGAATCCAGCAGAGCTTGCCATGGGCTGAAGAAGCATCCTTTGCACCTTGTGGAGACTGTTTACTGACTAATGTTCACTGGATAAGCCAGTGATACTGGTGTCCATGTTGCTCGACTTGGAAGTGAGAGATGTCAGCGTTTCCCTGAGTTTGCTGCCTGGCTCCAGAGCACAATCCATGGAGGAACCTCAGTGATTTTACACACACAGCTGAAGACCTAGTGCATTCCCGATGAAGACCTGTAGAAAAGACACTCCTGGGAGTCAGGAGACCTGTCCTCTACTGTCCTTCTTCTCTGATGCTTGGTATAAATGCTTGCTTTAAAGCACAGAAGCAAAAATAGTAAATTCTGGCTTTTGAAGCTCATTAGGGTTAAGAGAATTGTTGGTTAATTTGAAAGAAAAAGCTTTGCTCTTAGTAAGTGGAGTACAAGTCAGCTTGCTTTTGCTCTTCTAGATAAATGATTTCTTTCACTTGGCTGTCTGAAGAAAATATTTCATTTCAATGTATTGATGTTTCCCCCTGCTATGTCAGATAGGACCTGAAACAAAGCCAGTGTGAGAGGTCTTCAGATGCAGGAATTTTTTGTAAGCTCCAAAGACCACCCTGTGTTTTATATTTAACCACTTTAAAATTCTACTTGATTTATTTTTCCTGAAGGAGACAAAAATTTATGTGTAGTCTCTGATCTCTTCCCACTACACTTACCATCTTATAACTTTCCTCCTCCTCTCTTGTCTGCCTGAGTTCTGGGCAGTGTTGGTGAGCATTTCATCTTCCTTAGGAGCCAGCTTGCTTTCTCTGCTTTCGACTTGCATGGACTCCACGAACCTGGCTGGTTCTTCATGCTAAAGTATGTGCATTTCTGCAGCAGTGAGGCCCAGTGCATTGCTCCTCTCAGCATCCGAGCTGCATAAAACATTCTTTGGCTTCTAAACATCCAAGCTCTGGGCTCTGAGCTGCACAAGGTGGATAAAGCCTTTTTGTTTTTGTTTCCTTGGTGGCATGAATAGTTTTCTCAGCACAGTTGATTTTATTGATTTTGTTCCAAGGGTTGGAAAGTAGATTAAACAACATGGTCTGAGGTGGGGTTTTTTTCCCTCATTTTCTTCCCTTCCACAAATTTCAGTCATTGGACGGAGGTCCCCACCACATTGTGGACCCGTCTTATGAAAAGTGCCAGAGAGGATCCATGCAGAGTGCTGGACACAGTGTTTTCATTTCTTGTAGTCTCACAGCTCAGAGGCGGATACTGGCAGGGCCTGTAGTGACGGCCGTTTCTCTCAGGGCTGCTGGGCCTCCAGACTTAGCAACCCTGAATGGGCTCTGTTGGTAGCACTTGCTACGCCTTTTCCCCTACAAATCCTCTGTGCAAATACAGTGCAGTGATTTTCAGAGCAGGAATTGTGCGCTGGCCTTCAGTTCAAACCCGTGTCTAATGTGCCAGGCATTCACCAAAATGTGCTGGGCTGTTTCCAAGTTCCCAAAATTACAATGATTTTTCTTTTTTTGTTTTCAATTTTAGTCTTTTGGGACTGTTGACCATTTGATCATCTTGCCAAAAGTTTTCTTAGAAATTACACTCTCCCTTTCTTAATTAGAAGTATTGCTACATCCCCTCTCTGCTTAGAACCTTTTACTGTAAACTACAGAGTTCTCTTTTTGGGGTGAAAAAGCCCCATATAGTTCCAGCCATACTCCTGACACTAACAGCACTCTCTTAATTTTGCAAACTCTTATTTTTTAGAACAGTATTAAATTTACAGAAAAGGCAGTTGCCTGCTAAGGCAGAACAAAGAGTTTCCACCTGCTTCATATCAGTGCTCTGCTACTATTCGTGTACCATCTTGTGGTGTCTCTACTTCACTGAATAAACAACTGTTGGCATACTATTATTAACTGAAATACATATTTTTGCATATTTCCTTAATTTTTTCTTTGTTTTTATAGGATGTATTTTTTTATTTCAGGATTCTTTCTGTGATGTCACAATAAATTTGATCCTCTTGATTCTCCAGTCTCCTCTTAGCTGTGACATTGTGCTATTCACCTGTGACGACAGTGCTTGTCAGCTGTCTCCACGGTGAAGTTCTGCTTCTGTCCTGCGGTCCAAGTACAACCCACACTTGAGGACTACTGGTAGCTATGCATCATCTCTTTAGAGTGGAGTAACTATCTGAATCACTTTGTAATTCTGCATTGACTGTTTTCTTGTCTACTCTTACTTATGAATAGTTTATATTTGATATGAAGCCATGATAAGGTACTTCTTTTGTGCATTATTTCCTTTCTTGTCTGATTTTATGCCTGGGGCTTTTTAAGTCGGAGTCTCTGCCCTCTGCATACTTAAATTTCTGCTCAAACTGAGAGACTGCCTTTCGGAAAACTATACAAAAATACCACAGGTGGAGCTAAGCAATATTTTGCTAAGTCCTCAGAAAGATCCAAAGCTCAGAGCAATCAACTCACAGATGCCCTGCTGAGTAGATTCACGCTCCTCACTTCTCGGTATTTCGTGCCAAAGTTAAACAAGAAGTGACAGTAGAGAGAAGAGCTGTAGCAGAAACTTTGTCTGACACAGTACATCTGTACAAAAGACCCACAACGCTTTAAGAATTTTGTGTCAGGGGCAACAGCACTAAGCACGCTGCCAGGGACAGGAAGAAGACAAGTGAAATAAGCTATTGGGTCCAGGCCTGCCACCGAGGGGACAGGCCCATCAGGTTTCTCAGCTTCAGAGAGGCACAGTGCCTGTCCTTGAGCAGTGCAGCTTCCAGAGGGACCCTAGGTGCTGAGAGGATGAGGTGCAAACACAGGAGCAGGACATGTGAGCAGCAGAAGTTCATTCCTTGCCTTGGCATCTAGTGGAGTGTGTCCACCTGAATTTCCAACTTTCATAGCATCTGTGATTCCTTTTTCCTTCTCTCTGCAGCAGCAAGAGCTCTGGGAATCAGTGCCCTCTTGTCTGCCATCTTATCTTGGGAGCAGGATATATGTTCTCTGGTCTCACAGTCAGTCCAACCTGGGCAGGGACAGTGCCTAGGGTGCATCCTATGCAATATCATGTCTGATTTTGATAAAGAAGATGAAGTACTGAAGATTCAAGGTTGATGAGAGTAGCATAGATTTAGGACATTGAGCCCAGGCTGAGAGGAGTGGAGAGAAACCCAGGGATTGGGGGGGGGTACATTGTTGCATATGAGATGAACACGAATATTTGGATCCTTTATGGCTGAGATCTAGAATGGCCCGCAGAGAGTTCTGTGCTCTGAGGTGAGGTTGGTAAGATGAATGGAACCTGGGGGCGTGGTACTCCTCAGTGGAGCAATCCATTAATGAGTCTCCCGCTCAGCGTGCTCTCCGGAAATGGGCCTGCTCAGAGGAGGTGCCTCACTGGGGCAGCCACTGGAGGGTGTGTCTCCCTCCCCCTTTCTTTGCTTTCTGGCTGTCAGAGGTGATCAGTTTCCCTGTGCCATGTCATTCCACCATAATGTTTCTTCCTTGGTGCCAGCCAAGCAGGATGAAATCTCCTGAACCAGCGCCAAATTCTGCCTCTCATTTAAACTGTGGGTGCCCATGTTGTGCCCTAGCAATTGCAACTGTCACTAATACAGCCCCAGACAGCAGACTGTGGGAGGCAGGGTGACGTCCAACTCCCTGATGGCCATGTGGAATCATTGAGAACTGGAAATGATACCATCCAGGGCAAACAGGGCTTTGAGTCATGATAGGCTAAAGACATTGACAGGGGAAGAGTTGCCTGGATGATTTGTGCCACTCATGTAATCACAGCGTCCTTAAAAATAGAGGAGACAACAGGACTGACCAACTGAAGGAAAGAGGACAAAGGTCCGTACTAGAGACGCCCTTGGAAGGGAAGGCCACCTTGTCAACTCTGGGCTCCACTACTTTATACCCCTGGGGTGCACACTGGTGACAGTGGGGTGGATAACAGACAGATATGCTTTGACTCATGGCTGCCGTAATTACTATTGTTTCTATTCGTTGTCTTTTTAGCTTTTTTTATGCCTTCATAGGTCTTCACTGAGTATTATCATATAATTCCACTTTATCTCCTCTTTTACCGCATTTACTGTATTATGTTACAAGAACCCATGATTTCCCTAAAGGTTGCAACATTTTAGACCAATAAAAGTGAACCTTGAATCAGTCTATGCTCGGTTCCTATGTGGAGCAGGTCCTCGTGACAGGGCATCCTGTCCCCTCTTCTGTCCTGTCCCTTGGGCCATGGCTGTCCCTAAACTCCCTCCTCCATCTGGTAGAATTGGTACACACATTGCTTCCACTGCAATGTGAAGAAAAGCTACCTTTTAGATCACTTAAAAATTTTAAAAGCAGGATCTTTCCTGCATACAGAATTCTAGGCTGGCTTGTTTTTCCTTTCTCTGTCTCTCTGTCTGACTCTCTCTGCTTTCTTAAAATATTTCACTTCACTGAATTTATAATGTGCTGTTTCCAACGGAAAGCCTACTTAGCTTTACCCTTGTTTCTCTGTTAGTAAGGCTTATCCTTACCTGTAAGCCTCCACTGGCTCTTTTCAAAGTTTTTCCCTGTCCCTGGTTTTCTACAGTTGGATGGAACATATCTAAGTGTTATATTTTGTATTTTTACTGCTTGACATTGACTGAGCTTCCTTCATCAGTGGTTTGGTGTCTGCCATCCACTTCAGAATAGTCTCAGGCCTTATTCTGTAAATGTGTCTCCTACTCTATCTTCTCTCTCTTGATATTCCACTCATGAATGTCACTGCATTTGGAATGGTCCCGTGGTTCTCAATATTCTAATTTTTATTCTTACTCAGTCTCTTACCTGAAGTTTGGCAGATTTTTTCTCTTCCCTGTTCTAAAGCATACCTGGGCGATACCCCGTCCAGTCTGGAGTGAAGTCCATCTCCACCTCTTCTAACTTCCATCATTTCCTTCTGATGGTGTCTTAGAGTGTCCTTCTCCAAAGTATCCATATCTATTTATCTTGAAGCCAGCTGATTATGGACTGAAACCTCCACAAACTCTAAGCTAAATATACCTTTCCTTGCTTAATTTTGGATGTTGGGTTTTTTGTCTCAGCAATGAGAGAAAAGTAATCAAGGCCTGGTGGGATCAAGTGTGTGACCCAGGGCTTGATCCATAGTGCAACACTAGGATCAAGGGTGCTAGGATTAAGGGTGTGAGAGTTGCCTGTGCTCTCACATCCTTATACTGGATAGGATGTGAGGGACAGAAAGAGCTGCAGTCATCCCTTGTTACTTTGCTGCCTTCTTCCTACCATGAGCTGTTTCTCCTCTGCAATGTTACCCTGCCTTGGAGTCAGCTGATTATGGACTGAAACTTCTACAAATTGTGAGCTAAATAAACCTTTTCTCCTTTAAAACTTTTGGAGTCAGGTATTTTATCTCAGTAATCAGAGAAAAGTAAATAAGATGAATTCCTTTATATGATTGATGCCATGAACACTCTGGATCTAGTGCAGTGACTGTCACATCCTTTGTACCCCTTGCTCCCAAATTTTAACCTCCTAACATCACTCTATGGAGAGAGTCTGATATTTAACCCACTGGATTCTTGTTTCTGTGGCTGCAATGTGTCAGGAAAGGAAAGGTTTCTGTAATCCTAAGGCCAACCATCAAATCAGGCATGCTGGAGTACACCATGTGACCCAGAATCATCATGCTGAGATGGGAAGATTGCAAGTTCATGTTGAGCCTGTGCAATTGAACAACTTATTGAGGCCTTGTCTCTAAGTAAATAAACAAATAAATAAGAGATGAATTAAAAATATAGCTCTTAGTGAAGGTTCCAGGTTCAATCCCTAGTATTGCAAAAAAATATTAATTGTTTTAGTGGAAACTTGTCCCATATTTCCAAACCGATCTCTGTCTTGCAGAGTCCCTAAGCTGACACAAAAAGATGAAAGAAACGGGGGTGGATGAGAACATGGGGGAGAAGCCTTCTGCTGCCTGCTGGAAGAGTGTGGTCTTGGGTGGAGAGCGCTTCAGGTGGTTGTAGCCACAGCTGCTTCTGCAGGACTCTTCCAGCACGGACAAGGATCCTTCTGGATGGGCCCCAGAGTTAAAAACCTTGAGAGTAGGAGACACCCTAGAACCGAGGTCCTCAGCAGCCCCTCACTCTTCGAGTTGGAAGGAGGGCAACAGCTGCTCTCCAAGGAGCCCAGGCAGTGCTTCTGGGTTCTGCAGCCCAGGACATCCTGCTGCAAGGTAGCAGCTCAGAGCTGAGGCACTCCGTGGTGCTGTCTCGGTCTCTGCAGGTGTGCGCCTGTGCTTGTACTTGTGCATGTTCCTGTGCGTGTGCATCTGTGTGTGTGTTTGTGTATGTGTGTGTGTGCGTGCATGTGCAGAGGTTGCTCTGTGACCCTGTGTCCCTGACACATAAGAAAAGGGCTGTGGTTTCTGGGTTTCCTTGAGGACTAACCCGAGGTTAATGGTTTCCTGTGCACTAAAACAGAACCAGCTCCGGGCTGGTCCAGTCCTCCAGCTACCCCTGAGGCAGTCCCTCTGCCTCTGGCCTGATGTCCCTCCTTCCAGCCCCACTGTGCCGGCCTGGGGCCGCCAGCTCATCTTCCTTGGCTGAGAACCTCTGGAACCTGGGGCACCTCATAGTTTGCTGACGCTCGATTTCTCTTCTCTCTTTTCACCCATAAGCATAAACCAGGAATCAATTAAACCTTTCATTTCAGCCTTGACTGTGCTCCTCACTCAGCATAGATGGGTTGTAGCTTTAAAACTCTGCACTTCAGACAGTTCGAAGTGACTTCACTGTTCTTGTTTTCTTATTTGCTGGAAATTTCTTGTAAAAACCAGCAAAGTCTTTTTCAGAATATGAGATATAAAAGGAAGTACAAATACACTATGCATTATATAACATGCCTTAAAAATCAATATAAGATAGCTACCTTACTGCATTTTAGGAGAGTTATATGACCTTTAGAAAAGAATTATTTTTTCTAATAATCATTTTCAATTTGACCTTTTTTGTTTTTGTTTCAAATTATTTATAGGCACATTTTGGCAAACCAACACATTTGGTCATTTTCCCCCCAAGTCACCCCTGTTGCCATATTTTCACATCGTTTTTGGTGGGAGTTTCAATGTGTATACTATATGCACTTTGGAAATATGCAAATTATAATTATCAAATAATATAGTCAATAAAGTAAATATAGTAAAGACATCTCAAGCTCATGAACATTAGAAATCCATATCTATATTTAACATTGAATTATTATTCTTGAGCAAATTTAAATGTATTGTATGCATATTTTCCATAAACTTAAATTCCTAATGCAGGTAAAATGTTATATTTCAAATTAATTTTCCATATTTTGAAATGTTAATAACAGTTGCACTTAATTTATATAATATTCCATTGTGTGTTGGGTAAGAAATTTTAAATTTATGATGTCTTTACACTACTTTCAAATATTTACAATATCCCATACTAATTATCATCAAATTAAAATGACTCAAGGTTTCAGAATGTGCATAGTTTTGTTACTTTTTCAAGTATAATGATGTTACTAGAGGAATATTTCAATTCTATATGTTCTATTCCTAATGATTATGCAGACAATGTGGACAAGTACATATCTTATTAATCAATATTACTCTATATTTTGGAATAAACCATTGTTGTTTGTGCTTAAAGTTAGAGGAAATCTGAGGTTAATTTTTTTTCAAAACTAATTGGAGAAGCATAAAATAACTAAAGTTGCAAACAGAATACTGTTAATAAAGCTACAGAAGCAAAGAATGATCTGTTTTTAAATAAATGTAGTTAGAATAAAGCAAGGAGGTGAAACTGAGAAACCATGGTTCTGAAATCTCCTTGGTACTATAAACACATGAAGAAAGAGTAAAATCTTTCAAACACAGTTCTAAGCGATGCAATTTAAACAGCGACCAGGAGCTGAGGCTTCTGGGAAATGGATATGGCAAGCCTAGGTGTGCATGCGATTTACAAGGAGGACGGAAATTCTGAGATCATGGATCAATGCAATGCTTTTTACAGCAATGAAACTTTTCTAAAACTACTTAAATACACAGTACAGTGAAAATGCTTTGCAAATGAAACCTCTGAAAAAGTTATTATGAAAGTTTTTCATTGTTTCAATGTCAAATTCTTCTGAAACTACCTGTTAGAAAATATTTGATTCAAAGTCAGCTTCTCAGTTAAGACACTTAACGCAGAGAACACAGTATCTGTCCGTTCCCATCTTTGCTAATCACTTGCATTTCAACCAGTGATATTTCCACGGCATCATTATGTCTCAATTTCATATTAATTTAGCTCTGACTACTATATATGAATAAAACTTTTCATCATTAAAACATATTTGAATTTAAATCTGAAATAATTTCAGCTCTGAATACCATCAAAATGTCAAATTTAAGGGCCAGGGATATAGCTCAGTGGAATTCCCTTGACCTGGCTAGCACGAGGTCTTGAGTTTCAATTTCGGTTCCAAAAACAAACAAAACAAACAAACACACAAAAAATGTCAGATTTAAATTAAAAGTCACTTGTTTTCTCTTTTTAAAAATTCTCAGCTCCTACCACTTAAGAAGGTGAGATGTGTTTTGGCTCAAATTTTGGACGTGTCAGTCCATAGTCAGGTGGCCCCAGCGGGGTAGCGGAGCTTTGCAATGGAAAGTTGTTCCCGTCATGGCAGCTGTAAGTACGCAGGGGACAAGGGAGACAGGTGGGAGGGAGACGCACCATTCTAGACATTTCCGAAGGGACCCACCTCCAACCACGCCCCACCTCCTAACAGCACATCTGGCTCTGAACTCACCTGTGGGTGGATTACTGCACTGATGAGTGTAGTGCCTCTGTGACCCAACTGCCTTGCAAAAGCTTTACTTCTGCATACTGCAGATCTTTGGGAACACACTAGATCTAAGCCATACCAATATGTGTGGCATTATGTAAGGTGGGAACTTATTTGGATTAAGGTAGAGAGTCCCTAGTGGTCATGTGTGTGCTAGAGAGGTAGATTACAACAGCTGTTCAGGTAAACAAACTGGAAACTTCAGAAAAAAATGGGATCAAAGATGTAGCCACCATACAAGTCAAAGAGCCTGCAAATTCCCTGAAGCATTGCTGGCAGGAGCCTGCACTGAAAGGCTGAAGAAACTGGAGTCTGAGGCACACGGGCTGTGGCAACCAAAGGTGTGCCAGTGTAGGCAGAATAAAGCTTTTCTAACTCACAGCAACTTCCTTCTTCATCCTTCTGTCTCAGCCAGGGTCCACACCTCTTGGCTGGTGGGACCTACCATTGGGCTAAGTCTTCCTACCTCATTTATCTGGCCCAGACATCAATGGTCTGTTGGCACCCCTCAGACACACTCAGAATTGTGCTTTACCAACCTGTTAGGCATTTCCCAGTCCAGTGAAGTTGAAGTATTTTAATTAATAATGACAGGAGATCAGTTTGTGTTCTCTAGAGTTCACTGGAGCAGAATAAATATGACCAAGAATTTTCACATGATTTTAAAGAAGGAAGGGAGCTTGTTGCTGAGGCATGAGTCAGAGAGGCAACACCAAGTCTGCAGTGTGGGAGAGGCATCTGATAAGAAGGAGCATTTCGGCGTTGATGTAAAGAGCCAGTCAGGTTTGTCTCCTAGAGATCTGGCTCAAGAAAAGCTAGAGAAGAGAAAAAGCATGGAGCAAGCCCAAGAGATGACAGCCACCAGGAGTCAAAAGAAGACCTCTCTACACTCACGAAGGAAGATGGTACGGCTACTGATGAAAGCCAGAGGTGAGGCTAGGGAAGTCCTAAGACGCATAGTGCATAGGAACTTGTTAGCCTCATTAAGGGCTGGAACTTACCTTACTCTGAGACATGAAAACTTCAGACATTCACACATACACACGATAACAATCCACTGAGTGGTTGCAGTGACAAATGAGCCATTCTGTATAAAGAAACCTTGTCTAATCACAAATAGTAACTTGCTGGAGTTCGAGTACACAAAAGGTAGACATTATTTTCTTGGTAGCCCGTACATTGTATAACCTCCAGTGAAATCCCAAAGCTGAAAATTTCAAAATATTGGAAAACAAATTACCTTATGGATAAGCAAAGCATATAGAACCTCAAATAGCTGCAATCAGATAAGAACTTCTCCTGACACATCATCGTCAAAATTCCAGAAATCCAGTACAAGAACAGGGTCTTAAAAACTGTTACAAAAAAGTAAAAAATCACTTATAGGGTAAAAGAATTAGAATGGCAGCAGACTTCTCAATATAAATCTTAAAGGCCAGGGAAGCTTGGAGTAAAATGTTTAAAGTCCTAAAAGAAAACAACTTCCAATCCTGAAAAACTATGTGTCAATATTGATGGAAAAGTAAGATATTTCCACAGTAAAGAGTGCCTAAAAAATTCATGGCCACAAAACCAGCATTCTTAAATTCTCAAATAGAGAAAATGAAGGTAATAATTCCAAAGTTTTCAATAAAATAAAATAAATATACCAGGTAGTTTGCACTGTTAAAAAAAAAAAGGGGGGGAAAGAAAGAATGACAAACATGAAAATGAGAATGATTGACAGGAATAAGTCAAATGCTTCAGTGCTAACTGTCACTGTGAATGTCTCAACTCTCCAATTCAAAGACACAAATTGCCAGAATGGCTCAAGAAACAAAATCCAACAGTGTGCTGTACACAAGAAACACATTTAACCCAAGCAGAAACTCATAGATTAAAAGTCAAAGGATGGAAAACAATATTCCATGCAGCAGAAACCCAGAAAAAAGCAGGAGTCACTATGCTATTTCAAAGTCAATTTTAAGTCAAAACTAATCAGAGAAAGAGGAGATCACTAAATCCTGAAGTCAATGTCTCTAGATGCTTCCTACATAACACAGAATGTTTTGCTGATCTTTCTTTGCCTTGATTTATGCTCAATTTCTATCTAGTGTTTAACTAAATTGTACATCTAGACTATTATTATGTTTATATATATTGATAAATCTACCAATTGCAAAGAAATCACTTTGCCAGACTTACACTAATTAAGCCTATTCATGCAATAAACACCCAGATCTAGAAACATGAACTTTAACAGTGGCCTTCAAAACCTGATTTATGCCTCATTTGTCAGTAATCTTTAAATGTATACAAACCCTGAATTCTAAACCTTTTATCTTACCTTCATGCACTATATAAAAAGCCATTCAGTAAGATTGTTCTCCTTGTTGCACTTTATTTCTGTTACATTCATACATATAGTTTTTAAAGTGGCAGATTAATAATTTCTACTGCTGTGTTTACATCATTATGAAAATTTAATTAATCTAATGTGCTAATTTATTTATTTAATCTGCAGTGAACAAATGTACTAGTTACTTTTCTAGCTGCAGAGACAAAACACCCAACACCCACAAGTTAAGGGAGGAAAGGTTTATTTTGGCTCAAGGTTTGTGGAAGTTACAGTCCATAATTGGCTGATTCCAAGGGTGGGTGGTAGAGGAGAAACAGTCCATGGCCGGGTAGGCAGAGGAGAAAGCCTCCATGGTGTTCAAAAGGTAGCAAAGCAAGTGAGCAAATCAACAGGTGACAATAGCAGCTTCTTTCTGCCCGTTTCGTATTCTATCTGGGCTACACGGCTTTGGGCAGGTCCCAAACCAATCAGTAAACTAATTTAGTAAGCACACACGCTTAATTACACCAGCACAATTCTAGATCCAGCCACCTCTGATAAGCTCCACCTATGCACACATGAGACTTGGAGGGACTTCTAGACACAGCCATAACAAGGGACACTAGTTGTTTTCATTTGGTGTTATCCGAATACTCACTTTCATTTACTAAGTTAATAAAAACTTTCTAAAAATACCCTATAATATCTAAAGTAGTCACTTTTAAGAAGTTTCTGTAGTGTTGGGAGAAGTTTGTAGTTATCAAATCTATCGCTGATTTCAACATTACAGGAACAATTATGTAAGTAACCTGTTGCAAAGAAAGGGAAATATTAAATTAAAATGTCCCAAAAATGTCTGCTGCTGAGAACACTGCAGTCCACCCCTTGGGGCACACATCGGCTCCCCACGGTGGAAGTGAGAAGGGGTAAGAGCAGTGCGCTGGCGTGGACACGGCTGTGAGACCTCTGAGGACAGGACTCAGCACTCTGACTGTAACTCTCAGGCTTGCAGCCTGTGGCAGTTTCCTCGGCTGGATTTCAAAACTGTTCCAGATCAGCACCTCTCCCAGCCCTTCATCTCTGCTTAGGAGCACAGTTCCCTGCTGCTGACCTGTGCCCGGGCTGTGCTGTCACTCCATGCTGGTGCAGAAGACCTGCCTCTCTAGTTTCATGGGTGCACAACAAAGAAGACCTGGCTCCGGGGGATTTCATAGATGGCAGCGATATCTGCTCCTGGTTTGGGTGACTGCAGTTTGCTTGGAGCTCACACTGTCATGAGATGAAATTTCAGAAGAGACTTGGGTGAGGTGTACTTTGGGCTCTTAGGAGTGATATGACACTTTAGGGGTCAAGGTCATGGCCTGCTAAAGAAAATTCTAAAGAGTCTCCCCCTCTAATATTCTAGCCCATTGACTATTCAATAAAACATTAATCTAGATCAAGCTGAAAAAGAATTTTCAGGAGTAATTATATTCAAGTCAGTTAAGTTTAGAAATTAATGGGGTATTCCGATCTAGCTAAAAATAGCCTTGGAAAAATAATTTTCCCCAGCTGGTTGCAGAAGTCATAAAGGGGAACTGACACAGGCCTCTGGGAAGAAAGCAAACCATTGGCCCCGTGGCAGTGAGGGACAGAGGTCACCGTACATACCAAGCATCCACTCGGAGGCCCCAAGTGCTTCAAGAGGGAATGAGCTGGCCAGCGGTGTGAGCCTCTGAGAATGCCCAGGCTCTGGTGAGGAAGGCATTCATTACCCAGGGTCCCCTTGGAAACCCTGCAGAGCCAGGGAAACTGGGAAACAGTTTGCACTTTGGGGCACTCATGAGTCAGTTGGAACAGTGAAAGCAGCAGAAGTGTAAAAGACGTGGAAATCATGCATCAATCTCTGTCATGAACACAGTTGTAAAAACCTGAAATGATAATTAGGCATTAACAGAACAGGCAGTGTGGTGATGATGGTGGAGTCTCACCCTGATCTGCCCCAGGCTTGGCACGGCACACTTGTGTGTGACTTTCTGTGGGTCCCAGAAGTGGAGCCTGGTGCTCCTGCGTGATGACTGCTCACTCCTGCATAAGCACGATTCTTCTGCTCAGCTTTCTGGGCACAAGGAACCAAGCAGATTTGCTCTGTCACATCCCTGTCTTGGAGCCAGCTGCCCATGGCTTGAAACCATGAGCCACACTGCACCTCTCCTTCAATCTGCGCTGTAGGCATTGTGTCCAGGAGTGGGGAAGCTGGCAAATAAAATGAAAAAAATCCACCCCAGTTATAGTAAATGCTGGGAAACTGAAGTTACTATAACACATAAAAACCAATTCAAATGTATTAACACCAAATTTTAAAGTAATTTATATAGTGAATTCAAGATAATTTAAGAAAGTGTAGTCTTAATTTACTAAACACATTCATAAAATATATACATAAAAGAACAGCTTTATTTGATAATGGACACCAGAGAAACATATAAACAAAAGAACAAGCAAAATAACTTAAAGAAAATGTAACAAAGAGATGTGAAAGTGTGTCCCAGTACTCAGGGAGGAGACAAGGATCCTTAATGTTACCCTCCCAAGGACTACTTGACACTCCCGGAGGATGTCTCCAGGAAATCCGCACAAGTGCAAAACTAGTGGGAAAACCGCTTGAATTAATCATTTAGTAACAATGCTACTGCACATAATATCAATAGCAGTCAACAGTTGTAATCCAAATATCCAAATATCAACAAATACAATGAAACTTTTTAAAAAATACACTATTTTAAAAAGTTGCAGTTTAATTATTGTCTTGAATGTCATTCAGAGATTTATTGTCACTCTAAGAAAATAACTTTTCATCTCCTTGGTTAAGTTTACTTTGAACTAGTTTATTCCTTTGGGGTTATTTAAATGGTATTATTTTCTTAAATTTCTCTTGACTTACTCGTTACTAGAGAATAGCAGCAGCACTGGACTTTGGGTCTGCATTTGTAGTATCCAGCAACGTTACTTAACCCCCCTGTCAGATTTAACAGGTTTTATTTTCTAAATAGTCCAAATGCCACTTGGGGGTAAGTACAGTCTAACGTTTTCCTTCCGGAGGCGGATTTCTTTCACTAGCCTGATTGCTCCGGGCAGGACTTTCAGTGCCATATTGGGCAGAAATGGCAACTTTGGGCAATATTGTTCCTTCGTGACCCTGGCTGGGAATTGTGCTGACCTGAACATCGAGCAGGATGGTAACTGTGCACTCGTCACTTGTGTCCTGCATCGTATGGAAGCAGTTTCCTTCTGCTCCTGACCCACTGCAGGCTGAAGTTTCCGAAGTCTTTCTGCAGCAGGTGGGATTATCGCCCTGTTCTCAGACTTCCTCTGGTTCAGGGTGTGTCACACTGATCAGTGCTCATTGCTGAGTAGTCTCTGCACTTCAGAGATCAGTCTCACTTGGTCGTGGTCGTGCTTTGTGATTCTGCCGCTGTGCTGAACTTGGGATGCTGGTGTTCTGCAGACAGCATGCATGGTGATACTCACTAGGGACATTGCTGAGAAGCCTGCTTTCGGTGCAGTCTGCCTTTGGGATCATGGTAAGTGTGTCCATCAGAGTGAAGAGGCTGGGGATGGTGCCAGCTCCCCGCCAATGTGTAGGTGAAGGGAGCCAGTGTGGAAAAACACTGCTCTCCACCAGCTGTTGGTCTGTGATTTACCACGCTGGATTTGGGCTTGTGGGGCTAAGATCTCAAGGGTACCCATGCCTGTGGGATCTGTCCTTAAGGACAGTCTTAAGGTCAGAGGCACTGTGTCCTCACGGTGGCCTGCTTCCTTTGTATTTATATAAAAATTTTTATCCTAATTTCAACTGTACTTCATTACTTGGTTTATATTTTCAAATTGTGCAACTTTTAGGTAGTTTTTTCCACTAGGATGTCATTTTCTGTACATTTGAGGAGGTTTTCTGTAGGAGCAGCCTGCTATTGGTGTCTGTCACTGACTATATGTCTTTAAACTCATAGATCAATATCCTTACATGTGACTAAACCTACTCCTGTATCTGCTTCAGCTAACGAGTTAATATTCATGTTCATGCTTCCCATGGTTTCAGATTCGGCATCCGCCATTTCTCAAGATATCCAAGCTTGAAAGAGCATGTAATGTGTCAGTCTTCCATTTTGGCCTCACAAATAAAGTGAGAACAAAAAGACCTTATGCACAGCTCAAGGTATAATGTCAAACGTTCAAAATACTTGCATGGACATATAAAAGGAGATTGCATACTTGGGCCAGCTTTTAAAACTCTGCTGTGCAAATTCAGCATTAGTATTGATTGAAACAATAAATGAAATTACCTTATAACCCCTTAGGTTACCCTTAAATCCATGAGCTATTTCACTTCCAGGTATTTTCTTCTTTATGTAATGGGTATTCTTTCTCTGGGGAAGAAGAATTTGAAAGTGAGAACTGACAATTACTTTTTGATGAGTTCTAAAATAAATGTATGTTTGAGGACGTTAGGTTAATGTACTATCAAGTGGCAGAGACTCATATTTTTATCTCCTTTAATCATTCTCTCTTTACAAGTGTAACAAGAGAGTCATCTGGGTGTACATAATTTCCATGTTAATATCAAATATGGTCCCCATGATTTTATTAAAAATTCCTCTGTAAGGCTGTTTGCACTAATTTTCATCCTAACTACAGTATGTTTCATCCAGTCATACCCAAATAAGTTATAATGGAGACTGCAATACTCTCTGAGTTTCACTCGTAGCAATTCAAATTTTAGAGGGGATTTTAAGTGTCTGCAATAGAGACTATCTTATGAAATTGTCAAATATATTCACATTTAACACTGACAGATACAACTCCTAACATTTTCCTGGTTCAATAGGCAACACCTAATCAAATTGTCTTTCCTAGCTCTTACCTCTGACCTGTGCATGGCAGAAATGTTTAATTCACTAGAATTAAAGGGTTGCTGGAACGCTTCAGGAAATGTATGCCACTGGATAGCACAATGTGTAGAACTGAAAACACATCTTAAGGCCTGGAAATAAACTCCTGGCCATGTAATAACCAACAGTTAGGAGAAATAGTACTTCTCAACCCTTGCGGCTGATGACACCCAGCTAAATCTAGAAATGCTACGAAAGCAAAAATCGGTGAGAATCTACCTTCTTTGTTCATTGCTTAATTTTATAACTGAAGTAAATTCATATGTCAAAATCTTGTAAAAATACCCTCACAGATTCCCCTAATATTATTCTCTTTGCATTTATTTGAATCCCTTGTTATTCATTAATCTTATCTATCATCTCTCTCTCATCATCAATCATCTTTGATCTACCTGAGTCATATGTATGACTATTTTCTGAAACAGTTGAAAGTTCCAGACAACATACATTCACATAGTCACACACACACATGTTGCATACAATTAACCTCTTCACTGGGAGAATACAGTATTTCACTGGCAGCATGGAAATAACTGCAAGGTTCTCTTTCTATAGCTTTCTACACATGCACCTTACTTTCAGGCCTGTGGCTGATGGCTTCTGCAGCGCCGTTTATTCCCTTATTATTCTTGTGGCCAGTGAGTCATCCTTTGGCCTAGTTAGTATCTCTCTGTCAATGTCCCATTTCACTCTCTTTCCAGGCATGCATCTAGCCCTGTCCGCTCCTATCTCCAGAGCACAAGGCATAAGAAGCCTCCAGCCTGACCCTCAACCCTCTTTCCAGCATTAAACCTCAGTCTTCCTAATTGTCATCATGTCTGTTGATTTAAATTTTGTAGACAGTCAGTGCCAGTCTTCACTTTAGAAAACTATTGTCAGCCTGGCCATCTCTCGTGACAATAGGCTCATGCCATTTTTGATGGCATGTTGCTTTGGTCATCGATGGGAAATACTGACTTTCAAAGCCCCCTGCCCGTTGCCTAGCTGCCTCTGTTTCTGCACATCCAGCTTTGAGTATGAGGAGCCCAGTTTATTTCCATTAACCGTCTGGGGACTGTTGCTCTTTTCATCATATAGGTCGGAGTACAGCGGGGAGGGGATCAGCTTATTCCAAACTTCCACTGTCAGTGAGGAAATGTTTCAAAGGTGTGTTCCTTTTGGTCTCTTCTTGCCATGTTCCAAGTCTGAAAACCCAGGGAAAGGCTCTTTGGGGCCACAGGGGTCTTATCACTCAGAAGTGTCCCCTCATTGACTTGATGGCCTCCCCCAAACTGACCTGGCTTTGGGAGCAGGGCTCCAGCTGGGTGGAATCCTGCAGCCTCCCCACCCCGCCAACCACAGCCTGTAAGCTTTCTGGTCGGTGCCGCTCAGCGGCTCTGGAACATAGGCAACACCTCTCCCCAGAGTGGCAGTGGTCATGATGATGCCCTTCTCCCCAAGGACTGGGCTCAGCTCAGCTCGGAGAGGACTCAGTGAAGCAAGGAACTGGCCCAGGGTGTCTAGCTCTAGACGCTTTCCTGCACTTAGTGCTGTGGCTCAGTGGGGAGTTTGACTCAGTGACTTTCTGCTTGGCATCAGTTAGGGCACAGAGCACATCCCAGGCCGTGAGATCCTGAGCTAAGTGTTTAGGTAAGCGTTCCAGGCTCCGGCACAGGAGGACGGAGGGTCAGTGAGGCTCTCTTCACAGGCGGCTCCAGGTCTTCTGCAGTCTGCGGTAAAATGTCAAGGAACTCCTCAGTTACCCTCCCTGACTACCTCCACAGTGACTCACCGAGCCAATGCCACCCATGTCTCCTGTTATGCTGCCTTCTTCTTTTTATTCTTTTCCCTCTTTTTTCTACTTTCCCTCTCCTTTGCATGCTCTTTTAATCCAGTCATCTTCCAACTTTATTTTTCATATACTGTTAAAGTACATAATATTTTTTAATTCTTGAGAGTACGAAGCTCTCGATGTATCTCTCAATAAATGTGCTAAGACTACGCCTGATCAGCCTCGGGTTCCATGAGCTGCTTGCACGTTTCCAAGGCCCATGTTCCGCTCAGCAGTGCTCAGACCCAGCACCTCAGTGATGGCTCAGAGGGCTTTGCTTTCTTCCCCTGCACCACTTTCCGAGGTTCTCCCGGGTCTCCTCTGCATTCAGTGATGCCCTCAGCTTTTTGCTTCATGGCTGCATCCTCCTGACTGTGGTATAATTCAAACTCTATAAGCTGAAGTGATTTGTCAACCACTTTGGACCTCTGGGCCACTCGGCCCCAAGACCAAGTGACCCCCTCAGCCTGCGGCTCATTCCTCCTCCATCCCTGGACGGGGTCAGCTGGAAGCTTCCAGTCCCTGATCCACTCATCTGCTGCATGCTGGGGTGGATGCTCAGGAGGAAAAATCCAGAAGGAGGAGAGATATTTAGATTATGCGTAAGACAAATATGCATCCTTTGAAGTTTAAACAAGGTCTATACTCTATTTCCCTTTGGTCTAGAACAGAAGTCAAGAAGATTAATCTCAAGTCACTGTTTTGCAGAGAAAAGCCAACTCATCTACTCTCTGGAAGAAGTAAGATATTGAGATAAATACAAGCGGCTTGAATATTAGGGGGTAAAGATGTCTCCGAGGTTATAAACCTGTGGTTTTTACTTTGCAGCAGGTGGGTTCTGACTGTATATAAACAGAGCCATTAAGGGGAAGAGAGAGAGAGAGAGAGAGAGAGAGAGAGAGAGAGAGATTAAAGTGTTGCACTGGGTTGTGGAACTTGACAAATCCAGAGAAATGTGCAGAGCCAGCTGACAGGCTGCCAGTTGCAACTGGAACTGACCTTCAAAAGCAGCCCGAGGCGAAAATCCTCCTCGGGGCCCCTCAGGTTTTTCCTGTCAGGCCCTCAAACTCCTGCTTGAGGCTCAGTGCTTTACCAGGGTTTGAAGTTTCTCTCTGTACTCTGTTGATGTGTGTATTAATCCTGTCTTTAAAAACTACCTTTACAGCAACATCTAGGCAGACATTGGCCTGGAAATCTGGAGCCCATTTTCCAGCCATGCTGGTAAGAAATTTAAATATCACACCACTGAATTAGAAGACTAGTAGTAAAATGTGTACCAGTTTTTTCTTCTTGAAGTTGTTTGAAATAAATTTGAGCCTCCTGAGATATTCTGGGATTGTCCAGATATGTAAAGTCCCTAAATGTTTTATAAAGAGTCTCCTTTGTCTTGTTGCTGGCTGAAATATGAAAAAGAGGAAATGGATGTGGGAATCAGGGTGGTCTGGAAATAGTTTTTCCCAGCCATGCTCTCAGCATTAACCTCAGAACTTACAAGCCTGGGCACAGACCCCAGAGGCCCTGTATCGAAGGTGCAGTCGGAGCAGGTGGCTCAGAGCTCCCGGTCCGCAGCAGTCGGCAGTGAAGGCCTCTGCTCCTGCAGCTCCTGTAGCAGACATTGAGGGCGGCTCATTTCACCGAGAGCTGAGCTTCGGTTACATCCGAAGAGGGGCCTTAGGGTCCTGTTCTCCATTCCTGGAGCGAGAGTTGCTCTGAACTCTGATCACTCACCCTTGAAAAAGAAAGATGCGCGTGCTGCCCCTGGATCCGCGCACCCGTGTGTGTGTGTGTGTGTGTGTGTGTGTGTGTGTGTGTGTTTGTGTGTGTGGGTGGGTGTGTGGAAGCCACCTGTACCTCTTCCCCTGTGGCCTGCAGCTCCTCTCAAAGCTGTGGATCTGGTTGGCAGGGTGTGGGGTGTGGATCGGAGTCCCTACGTCTAGACAGTTCCATGAGGTTCCGCGTGGGAGCGGGCTAACACTTCCCTCACGGGAATATAGTTAATTTTCAGCCACCCCAAGCCACTGGGATAGGTGCTACCAGATGAACACATTTAAAACCCCATACTGCTGCCTGCAGCATTCCACTGTGCAGGCGTAGGCATTAGTGGATTAGGGAACAGAACGGTAGACCACTATTTCTTAATATACTTAGCATCGATCTGATATAAATAATGAAGTGATTAAAAAGGACTTTGAAAGTATAAAGTGCCAAATGGAATAAAGTACCCTCACACTTTAGTGGCTTCTGCTACTCAGAGCCCCGCATATAGACGCCTTTACCTACATGAAATTCGGAATTCTATAAATAGCGTGGCATATTGAGTATTTTACCATAATCCATTAGTGCTTTTCTAATGTTAAAAGCTTCAACTCTCTACCACACCTACCTCTTTTTGTGTAAATTTCATTTCTTGGAATCACATAAATCAATACCACCTCAGAGCAGCTGTAAAAAGGGGAGAGAGGCCCGTGGTCTTCAGGTTGCAGGTCCCACACAGCTCTGTGGTCTCCTCCCAGAGCAAGCGCGTGGTGCTTACCAGAACTCTTGAACTGAAGTGGATCAGATTCAATCCATGGATTTTTGTTTGTTCATTTCAAAAGAGAAAGAAAAACAATGTGAAAAAAATGATCATATTCTTATAGTTTCTGAGAGGATTTATAAAAAAAAAAATAGAGGATCATCTTGGCCTCTAAGGATCTAGGGTAGAGTCAAGTACAAGTACTTGCTTCTGCTGAGAACTTGGACAAGTCACCATAAGTCTGGGCCACATTTCAAAATCGGTGTGACAGTGACTCACAAGGCAATGTCAAATTGCAAAGACATGGTTTCTTCTAGTAGTAGAATGTGGCAAGAACTCTGCTTTTGAGATTAAGCCATGACCACAAATTCTCAAGAGCTGCATAAGGACTTGAAAGCTTCTAAAATATATCCAGGAAAAATGGATAGATGCATAATTATGCCCATCCGAGACCTGTGGATGTCTGCTTGGTGAACTGACTGCAACACTACACTCTGTGTCCACTGTGGGAGTGACCAGCAGCACATAGTTTGCAATGAGAGCTGCAAAAATAATTGTGTCCTTCTGAGTTCTTTTCAGTTCTTCTCTTTGTGTACTTTATTGTGACATTTTATTTTGACTATTTTCAAAAAATATGAGATTTCTCTGCAGTAGATTCACCCACCCTGCTACTACTTTTGGAGTCTTATTTTGGTTGCTACGAGTGAACTGAGGAGGTGAAATCCAGTAGTGATATCTTTAGGGCATAGGAATTGATTTTTCGCATCTTTCATCTTGTCGTGAGAAGATCTCCACAGTACTCTTTGGACCACAATCCGAGGCCCCGCTGCAATATTGACAGAAGCTGTGAAAATGTACGTTCTATGCTGCAGATCCTGGGAATTACGAAGCCATTGCTCCTTGGAATTTTATAAGTGGTAGGTTTAACATGCTCCTTCCTAATTAGAAAGCAGATACCATGGCACATTTATTTTGCAAATCAAATTGGCTCCTAAGAGCTCCATATTTTAAATATATATATTTATTGTATAAGCAACTTGTCAACCCAGCTGGCATTCTTTTGTATCTGTTCTTTTAAAAATAGCAGTAATTTTATTAAAGACATACCAATGTTTCTTCACCCCGTCACCATGATGAGCTATGGCTGTCAGCCTGTGATGTCTACACTGTGAGTGTCCCGAACAACTGTGACAGGCACTTAGCTAGCAAGACGCTATGTGTGTTTCTATGGAGAACAAACCAATAGCTTCACAGAGTTTACCATGGAGCACATCTTTGTCTGGTAAAATTGAGGGTACATTCAACCCTGAAGGAGAGTAGATTTTAGGAAAATTCAGCTTCAAAGAAACATTATGGTTTTGTTCAACAAATAACAAATCGAACAACACTGAGGTCACAGTGGGCTGTCCTTGGGCCAGAGGTGAGGAGGAAACCTGAGCCCTTTGCTCTCAAGGCAATGGTAACACTACACACTGGGTTTTTAACTCTTCACCACAGAACAATTCTTCCCCCATTAACCCGATTTCTAGACTCAGAATTCTCCTCCACCCTGTCACTCTAGTGTCTCCAGGCAGAGGAGATGAATTGGTTTCTGGTTTTCCTAAATCTTAACCTAAACAACAGAGAGAATTCCAGATTTCTTTTGTCCTTTCAAGTATTCTTAAAATTGACAATACCTGTGGAGCAGGAAAAAGGCCAAAATCAAACAGTAGCAAAGTTCAGACATGTAGAGTTTTGGCTTTATTGCTTTTGTGGAGTATTCATTTGCTTTCAGTCCATCTTACAAAATCGTCTCATGTGTTTGTATAAATGCATGAAGTGTAATGTTTTGAAATGTTCAGTCAGCCTGAATTTTATGAAACCGAATAGAAGAACTTCGTGTTCCTAGGAATATGTGCAAGAGTTTCATGCATACGATGACAGATTCCCTCATGAAGTCATTTCTTTCTCATCAAGGAATTCTCTGAGATGCTGGTTTTTGAAAGACAGCGTGGTTTGTAGGGTCACTCAATTTTTTTCCTGTTCATTTCAAAATGATCAACAAGTTCTGCTTCACACATTGGTAGTTTTCTTATGAAAATGAGGTCAAATGTATTTTGTCTGCCTGAAAATGTAGCCCTTAGCAAAGAAAATCAAGTACTGGGCGGGGACATGAGGGCCAGTCTGTGGGCGGAGGTGAAGCAGACTCTTTGGACCAGGACAAGGTCACTGGCAGTGTCACACGGCAGGTGCCCAAGGGAAATAATTGAAAGTGCTAGAAAATGTACAACTCAGATAGTTTATTAAAAAGAAAATGCCATCAACCCCAAAACCTTTATCCTGCCTTCACTGGTATATAAAGTATCATTCCTAAATTCTTGGATTCTTTAAAAATGGCTAAAAGCACATACCTCTCTATAAAGAGGTCCACCATGCTAGAGAAATTGAGCCCTCTAAACTCTCATCATCTGACTAATGTGTAAATATCCCAACAGTTTGGGTTTGTTTTACTTTCTCTGTTATTTATCTATTTACTTATTTATATTTTATGTTGGGAATGAATTTCAGAGCTTCACATGTGCTAGGTAATTACTCTAACACTAAAAGGTACCCTCTTCCCAGAAAATGTTTTGTGTTTGTTACAAATGCAAAACCTGATTTTATGAAACATAAATATCCTAGCTATAATGAATGTGATCATTTTTTTGAACTTTTTTTTAATTTAAAGAGAAAAAAAAACATGTAGAGGGTAGAGATAATACAGAATTTCAAAAAAAAAAAGATAAACAGTAAGAAATCACTAGTTGATAAATTACATATTGTCCTCTTAGAAATAGTTGTTCAATTATAAAATTAAAGCATACAAAGTAGATATTCAAACAGTGAGACTGTAAACAGCTATGCATGCATGAGTCTCTACATGTTTTTCTATCCTTTCTGTATTAGAGGGAAAAACAAAACATAACAAGATAAAACAAACAAATTCCTATAAAAACATGAAACCAAAAAGTCATATAAAACCACAGTACAAGGTGATCTATAATGATTACTGTGTTGTTTCTTATTATCTTCAATAAAATTTTCTATATCATCAGGCATAATTGAATACAGCAGTATAATTGAATATAACAGTACATGACAATATTGGTAAAAATAAAACATTGTAGACAGTATAAAACTTCAAAGGCAGGTAATAATCAAACTAGAGTGGATATTTTAGTGATTCTTGTCATCTTCAGTGTAGTTGCCTATACTCTCAGACTTGATACTATCAATCATAACAGCTTTGAATAAAATCTATCAATACAAAACAACAATCTAACAAACCAGATTCGATTACAATCAGTCATAGTAAAATAGTGTAGGTTATACAGAGCTTTAGATTAAGTTAATAGGAAATTAAGGATGATTACCGTACTATATCCTGTTATTTTCAGGATAACTGTGCCCTCAAATCTAGTACAGGTAGAATGACTTGAGCAGACTATAATACATCTAAGCAGAGTGGTGTGAGTAATGTGGGTTTTAAATCCTGGTGCACCATTAACAATATAGTATATCAAGGCCATCTATGTTAGTGATTCTAGCTTTCCTTCTCTGCCTCATTTCTGCTATGCTATTTTTGTGCCTTTGTCTACTTTTCTCCATTCTACTGCCTGCCCCGCTCATTGAGGCCTTTCTGCTACTGTTTCTAAAATCCTCGTGTTTTTTTTTCTCTCTAGAATGTCCTTCAGTATTCTCTGTAGGTTTGGATTGGTGTTCACAAATTCCCCCAGTTCCTCTTTGTCATGGAAGCATCTTGATTCTCCATTAGTTTCTAGTGACAGTTTTGCAGGGTACATCAATCTGGGCTGGAGGTTATTTTCTTTCAGGGCTTGAAACACTTCACTCCAAGCTCTTCTTGATCTGACGGTCTGTGTCGAGAAATCTGCCATGATCTTGATGGGCTTACCCTTATAGGCAATCTGTTTCTTTTCTCTGATGGTTTTTAATATTTTGTTTTTATATTGAATTTTTGGTATCTTGATTATTATATGTCTGGGTGTAGCTCTGTTTTGGTTGTAGGTGGCTGGAGTGCCGTATGCTTCACATAACTGAATGTCATTTTCCCCATGCTTGGGAAGTTTTCCTTAATTATTTCTGTGAATATCCTTTGTAATTCACCTGTTTGTATTCCTGCTTCTTTGTTCACATTTCCTATTCTTAAATTATAGATTCTCTTGTCATCTTCTAGCCTTTGTATTGTTATGGACTGTTTCCTTGTTATTTTTAACAGATCTTTCCTTTCATGATCACACATTGCAAACTTGTCTTCAAGTTTTGATAGTCTATCCTTAGTTTCTTTTAAGGCATTTTGCCAGCTTTCATTGGAGTTTTTGATTTCCTGGTAGTCTCTTTGAATCTGCTTCATGTATTCTATATTTTCTTTATATTCTTTATAGAATGTTTCTCTCTTTTTTTGTGTGTTCCTCCCTTCTTCCATCTGTATCTTCCTGAGAGATGCTTCCTGAGACCATTTCTTTTATTACTCTGCTCATATCCTGCTTTACCTGATTTCAGTTTTAAGCTCATCTACAAGGTCCCGAAGATATCTCTTAATGTTTATTGAAGCCATGTCTGATGTTGTATATTTGCTGCCCTCATTCTCCCTTGTTTTTCCTTCTCCTGGATCAGTGCTCTCAGGGTTCTGGGCTGGGGGTCTCCTCTTGCCTCTCTCTCCTGTCATGGTCCCAGCCTCCTCCACACAGGTTACAGTGGAGGTCCCAGCCCCCTTCCCTGTTGGCTACAGTTCTTCCAAAGCACCCTGGCAAGGGAACTCCACCCTCTCCTGCCTGCTCTTGTCACTGAGGTGTAAGAAGGGGCTGTGTATGCTGGCCCCTCCCCAACAGGCCAGCCAAACTTTGGGGGCCTTCACCAGGTTAGTTTGTTCTAGGCGCAGGGAATCTATTTGGGACGGCTCATTGGGTCCCAGCCAGGGGCGTGACCCAGTCCAAGCAAATCCCATGAATCCACTCTGGGGAGGGAGCAATCAAGTGAAGTCACTGTCGCTCCCAGTTCAGGCTCCTCCTGCCCAATTCCAACATGGCGCCCTTTTGGTCGTGCTTTTCCCGTGTGTGGGAGGGTCTCATTCCCAGCACTGACTGTGGATTAATGAAGGTCCTTTTGCTGGCTCCACTCTCCATTGGGCTCACCAACCTCTGACTTCAGCACAGCTGTGGCTCCTGTGAGTGGCAGTGAGAACAAGTTTGGGCGGCTCTGCCAGTCGGTGTGAATTTGCAAATTCAGGCTGATGCAAACTTTGTGGGTTGCAGCGAAAATGCCGTGTCCAGTAATTTTAGTTGTTCCAATTGTAGCCCTGAGGGTGCATGTTTGACGAGGGTTTTTTTACATTTTAATTTCTTCCTTTGTCAAGAGGATCCAGCTCCCTCTGTCTGGATCTCTCCAGGATGTTTTATTCTGGCATATGAGCTGTTTCTCCTGGAGGCTCGGTATGTTGTTGCTCACTGATCACCATCTTTAGCTCCTCCCTGAGTGTGATAATTTTTAAATTCTTTACAAAGCTAAAATATTTCCAATTAAAATATTTTTAGGTTAACTGAATGATAATTCATTTGAAGAAAACAAGTACTTGTTCTGGAATATAACTTCTCCAAAAAGTCTGGGTATGTTAAAGCAATTTCATGTATTTTAAGCACAAGAGAAAAATCACTCTTGGTTTTATGTTTCCCTTTGCTCTCTGAACACTAAGATCAGCTCTTATATTTCTACAAGTAGGGAGAACATAGCTTTGAGATTCAAACTAAGTCATAACCTTTCAATTTAGCCATAACAGTAAAAGAAACATAGATACCAAGGGTTTGATTTTTTTTTCTGTTTTATGTGAAAGAATTCTGAGACCTAGAGAAATCAAGACTATGGTCTAAGATGTAGCCAGATCCCTCTGCTGAGAGCCCTCTCCCTTTTGTTGGAATCCACCCATCTGTTCACCTTGCTTCTTTTAATACTGTTTGTATTCATTCAGAGCAACAGCTAAGTGTGAAATTCTTCACTCCTTCTCTCCATTAAATCACCTCACCCGTAACATTACCAGAAAAAGAAATGGAATGCACTGGTAGAATCAGAACTGCACATTAAATTTTATTTCCTGTAATTTGAAGTTACAGCACTATCTGGTGTTCTTTTGAGGATGAACAATATACAATACATACAGATTAGAACTGTTAATGTAGATTTTTATGTGAAAGAATCATGAATTAAACTGACCCAATTCCATGATGTGACTTATTCCTCTCATAAATTTAAAATTCAGAAAGATAAAGTAATCAGTTTCCCATATATTCACCTATAGAACTTATCAGTGAAGAAATTTATAGTGAACAACTGAATCAGATTCATGATCTTAGGTCACTGGAAAACATTTTCAGCTGCTAAACCAAGAAATCTAAGCAATACTAACTGTTGAAATAACAAAATCTGAAGGTCAGCTGAAATGACTCCCTTCTCCGGGTTTCGCTGGCAAGTCCAAGTTGGCCTAGTGCTCGAGATACACTAATGCTGTTATGAAACATTAACCACTGCCTCTGATGGCCACGGCAGGCATTACATGCCACAGGAAGACTCAGGCCGGCTAATGCTGATCTGCTGCTCCAGGAACTAGACAACAATGATTCCAGAGAGTGATCACCCTCACTCACCATAAACCAGTCCCCTGCACTCTCCCTGCCACACGGCTTCTCTCCCTGTCCCAGCAACCTTTCTGGACTCACCTGCTGTCCCAGGTCAGTGACCTCTGGTGTCTTCACACCCACGGGCTCAGTGGTCTGTTCTAGAGTGGCGCGCCTGACCCCCGGCGCTAGCCGCTGCTCTGGAGCCCACCTGGCAGCACCTGCTTCACACATGGACTTAACTTCACAGTCCACATCTGCGTGTGAGTGAAGCTGCTGGATGTGAGGCTCCCCCGGGGGCACCCCTGACTCCACGCTCTCTAGGCACCCCACTGCGGCTGGGCTGCTGCTGTTCAACCTCTTTCCTCCTCTCTGTGTTCTCAGGGACTCGCTCTGCACCAGCTTTGACAAACCCTCTCCCCGCCCAACTCCACAAAATCTGCTTGACTCTTTCCTTGCTCTGTCCTTAATGCTCCACCATCACAGCTCTCAAGAAACTCACTTTTTCTGTCCCCTTCCCCTTCCCGCTTCCAGCCTTTTTTCCCTTTTCCATTTGCAAAAGCTCTTTCTCTGTTTTCTCTTTCAATTATTTTTTCTTTAAATTCCTTCTCTCTGACTTCCCTCCCTCTGACCCCATGTTTTATTCCTCTTTCCATTTGAAAAAATTCTTCCCACTTCCTAACATCAATCCTCTGTTTGCTTCTTCCTTTTACTTAGGCTTTCTCACAGAAGAGAATGCAGTATTTGAGCTTGTTATGTCTGGCTTTTTTCATGCAAAATTATGGTCTCAAAGTACAATGAATTAAGCAGAGTTATAAACATACAGATTTCCATTGTGAATGTGAGCTTTATGTACTGCTCACATGCACTAATGAGAAAACAGGAACTCATTTTTGCCACACAACACACTTGAATACTGGATCTTTCTGAAAACTAGGTGCAAAGCACACACCTGTAACCCCAGAGCCAGGAAGCTGGGGCAGAAGGGTCCTGATGTAAAGCCAAGGTCAAGTGAGAGATGCTGTCTCCAAAAGAAAAACCAAAAGCACTTAACCTGTGTGTGCTTAAAATAGTTCTTCTTTGATCCTCATAACTTCATATTTATTTTACCTTTTCTTTCTCTCTCAATAGTGAATGCTTTGGCTTTATCTTCCTATTACTATGGGGTTCCATTCTAAGAACTTACTTTTCTCACTGTCACTTCCCTAAAATCATGTCATCTCACTAATAACCTTTATCTTCACATATGTATCCAAGTCTCATTCCTGTTCCAAGTGCAGCATTTCCTCTGCTGTGATTCCTAACAACCCAATGTGTCAAAAGTAAATAAATGGACAAAAATCATCTCATGGCAAATATCCCAATCAATTTTTTTTTCTGGTTCCAACAAATGGCATTGTCCTCCCAGCCTGGGTGTTAAACTCCTTCAGATCTCCGTCCTCTTACAGCACAGCAACAGCCAGAATCTATAGCCTCTCTTTCTAATTGCTCACAAATCTGTCCACTGCCCATTATGTTCACTGGCACCACCAACACTAGGTGATCATTGGCTTTTGTTTGATTTACTGTAACAGCCGCCTAAATAGTCTACTTGCTGCAATTTCCAAGTTATTGGATCAATTTCCCCACACCCAACTCAGAACAGTCCTTCCACAGTTTAAATCTGATCTTGGCACATATTTGGCTGAAGTCCTTGAGTGACTAATCTGGGCTGAGGGTATCTGTGGTAGACACGGGTACAGTAAATCTTAGGTTGGGCTGTCCAGGAAGCACACAGGAAGACTATAAGCTATGTCAAAAGCTTTAGAAGGGGTTGCTGTGGCATTTCTGCAGAGGTGCTTTCAGGAACATCACCTGCACAGAAGCAACAGAGTGTGGAGGGATGGACAGAGGGTGAAGTGTGCTGATACAAGACCAAAGACCTCAGTCTCGCCTGCAATAGCCCTAGGGCATGATGGTCCTTTTGATTTGTTCCAAATTAAGATAAGGAGGCTGAGTTTTGGATCACTGGTATGGTACACTCATTGAGTGTTAGCTGTAATGGAATGCCACCTTGGGGATTTGGCTTACAGGATAGACAGCCTTGACCGCCAGCAACCCATAGCTCCACAAGCTGGGGGCTGAGTCTTGCTAGGAAGACATGGCTCTGGAAAGAAACCATGGCACCCACCTCTTACATCCCAATCTGATGGGAACAGGACCGGTCAGGACCCTTGACCCAGTGCAGTGACTGATAGCTTTCCTGTATCTCTTACAAGTACTATAAATTTAACAACAGGTTATGTGGTGCATGAACTACTTTGCAGGTGGAATCATCAGGAAACAGCACAGACTTATGGGTTCAAATGAAAGACATTTATTTCTTTAGACTCCAAGGGATGAAAATCCAAGGCCAAGGTAGCAGCAGGGCTGGTTCTCCTGAAGCTTCTCTCCTCGGCTGGCAGAAGACCACTGCTCGCATGTCTTCTCAGGGTCTTTCCTCTGTGCACCTCCCTGGCATCTCTTCCTCGGCCCCAAGATCTTCTTGTTTACAGGAACATGAATCACATAGGTCTAAGACTGACCAACAAGAGTTCCGAGGGCACAGCCCAGGTGCCCGTAGTTCCCTCCCCTGTGCTGGGTGAACCTGCACTGAGTCTTGCTAATGTTTATGTTCTGTACCTGCCTCTGCCCTTGTCACGCAGGCTTCCTGCTTCCTCAGCCCTCAGAAGCTTCATGCTGTCTGGCTTGGCATAGTGACATCCTGCACCCCACTCTCTGTCCCCAAAGCTCCTTTCTTCCTGCTCTTTTGTGGTCTGCTACTGTCCTGCAATGGCCAGCTGAAGGCCAGCGTGACTGGCCTTGCTGTGTCACTTAGGTTTGGCTACGCTGCGGTGTTGCATGTCATGGCAATGAGTGTGCAGTGTCAACTTGAGATTTGTAAATAATGGGGTTCCCAGGACCTCCCTCTGTCATCAATACACAGGGTCATCAGCCTGTGTATCTCTGGACTCCACAGACCAAAACTGCCGCATACATGGCTAAGTTGGGATACTGATTTTAAGGAAAATCATGGATTTGCAATTCTACATGTACTTCGAGAAATGTAGAACATATCCAGACAAGGAGCTGTGGGCAGGTTAGGGACAAAAGCCCTCAGTATTCCTGCTGTCAATGCAAATCTATTCCATCTGCACACCTCAGCTGAACACTATCAGGAATATGTCAGATGGACAGACGGTGTGGCCTTTCTCTCCAAGAAAATGCTAACAGTGAAAAATAACTAATAACTCGAAAGCAAAGCATATCATCCATCAAAAAGCATAATTTAAAAAATTCAGAACATGTTCTTTATTAACTGGGACTCCTAGAGAAGAGAGAAGAAATATGTGAACAATAACAAATTCACAAAAACAAAATTTAAAGTTGTTCATGGACCATCCAGAAACAATACTCAGAAACTGGCAAAGTTGGTCTTCCAGAGGGAATGCCAGCTGCTTGATCAAATGATGGCTTGGAATATTAAGTGGAAACAGAGACAAAGCCTTAGCATGTAGGGGCATAAAGTATGATGGAAATTTATAGGTGTTTGGAAATCATACCAGGAAAATCAACACCTGACATGCAGGTCTTCAAGGGAAAGAAGAGCTGGTTGTTGATTACATGGTTGTTAATATTAAAAATTGTAAAAATCATTGAGAAGTAATGCCTGGAGGTAAAGACAGTTGGAAGAGATGATAATGATAATATTCAGGCTATCACTGGATGATTTATCTTTTCATTGCAAATAGAAGACAGCGAAAGACTTAGAGACTCCCCCGTAATCATTAAAGCTTGTGTGACGGACAGTGTAAACATGCAGAGACGATCACAGCCAGGTGACATGTTTAAAGAAGTTTCATCAAATACAAATATAGCAGATAGAAGCCAAGGAGGGCCTGTAAATGGAAGGCATTTCTAAGGTGCCTTGATTATTGATTTTTTATTTATTTATTATTTGATTATTGATTATTCTGGAGAAAGACATACACACAGTGTATATACACATATGCACAGAGAGACGCATCTCCATCAAAAGTCATTTAAAAGTAAATGAAATGTAGCAAAACTTAGTGACTATGCAACAGTCAAACCTGTAGCTGACTCTTCTGAGTTCAAATCCTAGAGGCACCAGCCAGCCACATTACACTGGAGCACACGGTCTGTACATCAGCTCCTCACCTGCAAATTAGACAGGATGGAAAACGGCCCTCCTTGTAGTCTCCAGGTAACATTAGTTTATTTCATATTTGTAAGGTTCTTGGAATACTGAATGTGTGATATGACTCTGTGAATATGTTTTCAAATAAACAAACAAATAAATAAGTAGTGAATGAATGAATCATAATAGGACTGGAAGTGAATGTCTACGGTTGCAAACAATTGTACATGTAAATGATGACTCAAAATGTAGTGGAAAGACTGAACTGTTTTAAGACCACCCATTACCAAGAAACAGACATTAAATAGATTACACATGTCTAAGATGGAAGAATGTATTTATAAAAGGACAATGACATCAAACTGCTCTGAAGGATACAGTTTGGGGCTGGGGTAAGGAAATCTGAGAACTAGAGAATGTTAGTGGAAAAAATAGCTGCTACTGAGTTTTCACATAATCAGAGAGAGATTTATGTTGATCAATATGCAGGGAAGACAACTATTAATCAAATGGGGTGTTTGATAGAATTTTCAAATAAAGACAAAAAGTGAATTACTTGCACTAAATAGAACTAACAGTTAGAAAAATGAGAGTAAAACAAGCAAATAAAATAAATTATTAACATGAGTTGAACATAAATAATAAAAAGCTAGCAATTGCTATGCTATAATTTGAGCTGAGTTCTTCCCTGAAAAGACAAAGACTCTCATACTAGCTTAGAATAAGCAATATTTTTTATTATTTTTAAAGAAACAATTACTGAGCAGTGAGTGCATTTTTTAAAATTAAGTTGTTTTTAATGTTAGAAATAGAGAGATAAGGAAATCAATACCAGACAGGAGGAAAGAAGAAATATTTTCTTCAGCAAGGTGAAAAACATGTTAAAATCATTACATGATAAGGAACATTAAAAAAATAAGAAACCACAGAATGAGCCTTTGTAAATACAGCAAAAAATATCCAAATTTTTGATACTAGATGTTTTTGAAAAACATTTATACTGTCATATTGCCACTGACATTGCAAAATCTGACTCTACATTTCTGTTCTTCCCTCATTACGAACGAGTAACTAACTCCCGGACCACAGATCGCCCTCTACGGAAGACCCTGCTTGCAGTACTGCTGGTGTAGAAGACAAACTAGAGGACGGCTGGAGGCGCCTCATGAGCACCCACACGCTTGACATGTTGGCCGTGTAGAAATCACGTTCCTCAACATAGGGAAAATACAGATTCACCTTTCGTGGAATATTTAGTTGTGGCTGCAAAAAATATGAGAATTAAAACTCACAAATTTACTGCGATCCATTTCCAAACATAATCTAATGTGTTCTGAAATAAATTCTAGGCTAAAGAGATTCACTCTCAGATAATTTTCTCCAAGAATTTAAGACTGAAACTGTTGTCTCAGAAAGGAAAAATGTAACAAAACATCATCTGAGTCGCGCTATAAATATACTTGAATGAGAATTATAGTTTTTAAATGTTTATGTTAACGAATATTAACAAGTAATAAAACACTTTATAACTTATCTTTCTTTCATTTTTTTATTTAAAGAGAAAAAAACAGAAAAAAGAAATATTACAGAATTTCAAAAAAAAGATAAACAGTAAGAAATCACTAGTCAATACATTACATATTGTCATCTTGGATGTAGTTGTTCAGGTTACAAAGTTAAAGGGTACATAGTAAATGTTCAAACAGTCAGACTACAAACAGTTCTGCTCAAAGATCCAACAAAGATTCAGCAATATGGTCATCTATTTTACACACTCAAACATACATGCAGTTCTATCCCATAGAGCTCTTTCTTTTCCTCTCTTTTTTACATAGCAATTAAACATTTTGGTTTTATTACTCTTGTAGTTCTTATTTACTTTTTACACTAGAGACACAATATGATATTTATAAATATGATTCTTATTTATTTCACTAATGAGGATAGTCTCAAGATGTCTCCATTTACCTATGAAGGCCTCATGATCATCATTTTTATAGCTGAATAATATTCCACTGTATAAAAATACCACATCTTTTTCATCCACTCTGCAGTTGATGGGCATCTTGGTTGTTTCCAAGATTTAGCTATTACAAATTGTGCCGCTATGAACATGGGTGCACATATATCACTGTGATATGACTTTTTCAGTTTTTCTGGGAAAATACCCAGGAGGGGAATAGCTGGATTGAATGGGGCTTCCAATCCTAGGCTTCTGAGAAATCTCCATACTGATTCCCATAATGGTTGCACCAGTCTACATTCCCACCAACAGTGGAGCAGTGTTCCTTTTTCCCCGCAGCCTCGCCAACATTTGTTATCAGTTGATTTCTTGATGGCAGCTATTCTTTCTGGAGTGAGGTGGAATCTCAATGTTGTTTTAATTTGCATTTCTTGAATGACCAGTGATGGCGAACATTTCTTCATGTATTTATTTGCCATTTGTATATCTTTCTCTGAGAACTGTGTGTTCATCTCAGATGCTCATTTTTGGAAAGGGTCTTTGAATTTGGGGGGCTTAATGTTTTTCAATTCTTTATATGTTCTGGATGTAAGTCCTTTGTCTGAAGGGTTGCTGGCCAAAATTCTTTCCCATTCTGTGGGTTTTCTTTTCACTCTGTTGGTGATTACTTTGGAAGTGCAGAAACTTTTCAATAATATGAGATCCCAGTTGTTGATTCTTTGAAGTGTTGCCCATGCAGTTTGCATTTTGTTCATGAATTCTCTGTTTAACTCTATGTCTCCAAGGCTTCTACCTACCTTGTCTTCCAGTAGATTTAGTGTTTCTGTTTTAATATTTAGGTTTTTGATCCATTTAGACTTTAGTTGTGTGCATGGTGATAGGCATGGATCTAGTTTCAGTCTTCGGCATGTGCAGAGCCAATTTTTCCAACACCATTTATTAAAGAGACTATCCTTCTTCCAGTGGACATATTGAACCCCTTTGTCAAATCTCAGGTGGCTGAGTGTCTTTGTAGTTGTGTTTGCATCTTCTAATCTGTTCTACTGTCCTCAGGTCTATTTCTTTGCCAGTACCAGGCTGATTTTATCACTGTGGCTTTATAATACTCTTTCAAGTCAGGAATTGAGATGCCTCCTGCCTTGCATTTGCTGTCCAGAATTGCTTTTGCTATTCTAGGTTTCTTCTGTTTCCAAATGAATTTTAGGAGTGTTTTCTCTAGACCTGTGAGATATGTCAATGGTATTTTGATTGGGGTTGCGTTAAATCTGTATAACAGTTTTGGGAGTATAGCCATTTTCACAATGTTGGTTCTTCCTAACCAAGAGCAAGGAATGTCCTTCCATTTTCTAATATCCCCTTCAATCTCCTTTTTTGTAGCATAGTATAATTTTCAGCATATAGGTCTTTAACATTTTTAGTTAGGTTGATTCCGAAGTATTTCATTTTTTTTTACATGTTATTATAAAGGGTGATATTTCCATAATTCTCTCTCAGTGAGTTTTTTGTTTGTGTACAGGAATGCTATTGATTTTTGAGCACTGACTTTGGATCCAGCTACACTGCTGAATTTCTTTATTACCTCTAATAGTCTTTTAATGGAGTTTCTTTGAGTCTTCTATATACAGTATCATGTCATCTGCAAATAGTGATAATTTAACTTCTTCCTTTCCTGTCTTTATTCCTTTTATTTCTCTCTCTTGTCTGATTGCCCTGGCTGGTGTTTCCAGAACTGTGTTGAAAAGGAGTGCTAATAGTGGACATCCTTGTCTTGTTCCTGATTTTAAAGTGAAAGCTTTCAGTTTTTGTCCATTTAGTATAATGTTGGCCATTGGTTTGTCATAGATGGCCTTTATAAGGTTGAGGTAGACGGTGTGTATTCAGAGTTTCTGAAGTGTTTTATCATGAACATGTGTTGGACTTTGTCAAAAGCTTTTTCTCCATTTATTGAGATGACCATGTGGTTTTTGTTTTTGGCTCTGTTGATGTGGTGTATTACATTTATTGATTTGCATATGTTAAACCATCCCTGCATTCCTGGAATGAACCCCACTTGATCATGATTTATAATCTTCTTGATGATTTACTGCACTGTATTTGCCAGTATTTTATTGAGAATCTTTGCATTAATGTTCATTAGTGAAATTGGCCTATAGTTCTCCTTTTTGGTTGAATGTTTCTATGGTTTTGGTATCAGAGTAATACTTGCCTCCAGGAATGATTTGGGAAGGATTGCTTTCTTCTCAATTTCATTGAAGAGTTTAAGGAGTATTGGCATCAAATCTTCTCTAAATTTCTTGTAGAATTCAACTGTGAATCCATCAGGACCTGGGCTTTTCTTTGTTGGTCAGTTTTTAATTATGTTTCCAATTTCAATAGCTGGTATTGAGTTGTTCAAAATTGCTGTATCTTCTTGAGTGAGCTTTGGTAGTTCATATGTTTCTAGAAATCTGTCCATTTCCTCTGTGTTTTCCACTTATGTGAGTAGAGATTTTCAAAGTAGGTATTCATGATCTTTTGAATTTCCATGGGATCTGTAGTAATTTCCCCCTTCTCAGTTCTTATTGCATGAATTTGGGTTTTTTCCTTTCTTTTTCTTGATAAGGTTGGCTAGAGGTTTTTCAATTTTGTTTATTCTCTCAAAAAACCTTCTTTTTGATTCATTAATTCTCTGTATTTTTTTTTTTAGTTTCAACTGTATTGATTTCTGCTCTAATCTTTGTAATTTCCTCTCTTCTATGAGCTTTGGGTTTAGCTTGTTCTTCTTTTCTAGAAGCTTGAGATGGAGCATTAGGTTGTTTATTTGTGCTTGTTCTGTTTTCTTGATGTAACAATTTATTGCTATATATTTCCCTCTTAAGACCACTTTCATTGCATCCCATAGATTACAGTATGTTGTTTCTGTGTTTTCATTGAATTGTAGGTATTGCTTTATTTCTTCTTTAATTTCATCTGTAGTCCACTGGTTGTTCAAAAGGTTGTTATTTAATTTCCATATATCTATGCAGGTTTTGTAATTTCTTTTGCCATTAATTCCAATTTCAGTGTGATATGGTCAGATATTATGCATGGGATGATTTCAATACCTTTGCATTTACTTAAGAATGTTCTATGGGATAATATATGGTCTATTTTGGAGAATGTCCCATGTGCAGCTGAGAAGAATGTGTATTCTGATGTGGTTTGGTGGAACACTGTGTAAACGTCTACTAACTCCAGTTACTCAGAAGTATGATTCAGTTCTGTTCTTTGCTGACTTTTGTCTAGTTGATCTATCTCTTTCTGACAATGGGCTGTTAAGATCCCCTGTTATAACTGTGTTCTTGTGTATTTGGTTTTTCATGTCCCTTAGTATGTGTCTTATATAGTTGGGTGCTCCTGTATTTGGTGCATATATATTTATAATTGTTACTTCTTCCTCTTGAATTTTTCCACTTGGTGCTCAGCATAACTGAGCCTCAGAACACAAGACACTTTTGTGGTCTCAGGAGTTGGGGCTGGGTGTGGGGGACCAAGTGGTTATGTGAGGAAGCACTGGAGGTGGAGCTGCCCTCAGTGTGGACAGCCTCTCTTCTGTACCTCTGATTTTGGCAGGACATTAACTTTGGGGTAAAAAGGATAAAGCCTCCTCAGGATTTCTCTGAATTTTTGCTATCGCGTGTGAGTGAGTCTGCAGACAGCCCAACATGAAACTTTAATGAAAAAGGAAAGCTCATAGAAATTCCAGGACTTTCCCAATACGAACTTCTCACCAAGGATAAACCCTGAATAGCAGACATAGATGCACAATCAGAATCATGGACCATGGGAAACTATTTGGTTAGCAGGTGGTGGCACCCAAATGTTACCCAGAGAGGAGCCACAGATGTAGGTGAGAAGTGAAAGATCCACAAATCACCTAAGGTGCAAGTTTGTTTTTCACATGACTAAGGCAATTGTTTGTTAAGCAACCACTTTTAAATCCAAATCCTTGAATGAGGAAAAGACTAAGAGGCAGCACTGAGGCTGCGCCCTGGTGCCTGCCCTGCTGTACCCATCCTGACCATCTTTCAAAGAAGATCGTTAATACTCTACTTCCAGCCCTGCATTACTTACAGACGCTAAAGGGCTACTGAGGCAGAGGACACCTCCTTCTCTTCCTTATGAGAAAATTATGATTATGAAATATTGATAACTGAGACTTTCAGAAGCAGCCCGTTGGAAAGAGCTTTACGACTTGTGATAAATGCTCACAAATGGAGGACTGGAGACGCAGTAAGAGAGAACAATATTGCTGCAGAAATCGATACGAGAGAGCTTGGCACACACCTCTCTGACTAAATCATTTATAAATGCAAAAGCAAGAGCAGGTTCAGCCAGACAAGCAGGCATCACCCCCGTGGGAGTCCTGAAGCAGCCCTGCTACTAGGAGTGGAGGGCCCAGGGGTCCGTGTAGCTCAGCAGGAGGGGCACTCAGAGCTCCTGCCCCTCAGGCACCTCTGTGGATGTTAGTAGAAAGCAGGCTGAGACATGGCAAGGGTTCCAAGAGCGGAGTAGCATTGGCAGCCCTCTTGCTGGGCGTGGGTCTCCTTTTGAACTCTGAATTCACATGTCTGGTTCCTGCACTGTTCCTGAACACTTTTAAAACCTCTCAAAGGATGATGTAACATTTTGGGTGCAAAAGTTAAAAAAATAAAAGAAAAGGATGAGGTAAATAAAATCTGCAATATTTCTTGTGTGTTTTTGAGCTCTCCGTGGCTTCCTGAGGGTTGACTAGATGAAGCTTTCCTGTCCCCTGGGTGTCATCCCTGCCCTAACCATGGGGCTTCCCATTTCCCTGTGTCTGTGGAGAGAGGCAGCCAGCAGCCCAGAGCCAGTAACTGCAATGAGGGACCTGGAGGATTAGGAGAGCCAGGGAAGCCCTGTCCCATGCTTTGGCCTGACAATGAATCCCCAGGCCAGTCAGTGATCTAAATAACTGCTTAAGCAACTCTTGAAACAATTCCTAAAACCAGGGACCTTCAGGGCCACACTGCTCTTTGTGGACCGATGCAATACAACTGGTCATTGCATGAGCTTTTGTCACCCTGTCCAGTGTTTACCAATGAATCTTGTGACCGGTCATTTTGCGGTGTCGTTATGCCTAGTTGACCATCTCTTGAGGAATACAGTGATTACTGTTTGGGTAATAAAATGTATCCTGATTTAACAGACGAAGGTGCTGATAGTTTAGAAACTCGGTTGGCCAGTATGAGTCTGTCCCTCTGGGAAACCCTGAAGGCTGGGCTGCGGCGTGGGTGAGGCACGCAGACCTCAGGGCTCCCTCCTTGCGCTGGCTTCCTGGATGTCTGACGATGAAGTTGGAGCCATTGCAAGGCGTTTGCATCCATCCTAAGGAAAAAGCCTAACCGAGCCCTGGCTCCCTGGTGATAACCAGCACCGAGAAAGCCATCGTTTCAGGGGCCGAATCATACGCACTTTTGAAGCAGGTGGATATCATTGAGAGAAAAGTCATTATGCTAAGACACACAATGGATATCTGATTTATTTTAATTAATGGACCTTCATACATGACTTTTAAATAGTAATTCTTTTATATTAGTTACTTTTATCAGAATCAATGTGAATTCTGATGCATTTTCCATCTAACTTATACTGAACTTGTGCTTGATCAGTCAAAATACCTAAGCTGTTTAGTTAACAAGAAGAAAGTGGGATATTTGAAAAATTCAGTAATGACATGAGCTAGGTGTGGAGAGCATGCCTGAGATTTCAGCTCGCTGGGAGGCTGAGGTGGGTGGATTGCAAGTCTGAGTCTAGCCTGGGGCTGTGCTGTGAGGTGCAGATGCCACCGTCTCTAAGACCACGGGGGCCACTCGAAGGCCTGTTCTGTCCCACGGGGTACCATGCCCCTCAGGTTAAAACTAGAGTTAGATTCATGCTACCACACACCGCAAATAAAGTTTACTTTATCACTTGTGGGAAATCCTCCAGGCAAGAATCTCTTTAAATTACCCTTGCACTTACTAACAGTAGGGAAGACAAAGTCATAAGGAAAGGGAAGAGCTTTTGGATTATTTCAACATAAATCATACCGAAACTGTGGGGTTGGGATGACCGGAAGTAAAGCGGCAAACAAGAAGATGGGATATACACATGCAATTAAACGTTTCTGTGTTCTTTCTGTCTTTTTGCTTTCACCAAAATCCATGCTTGACTTTTATTCTCACTTAGTCGTTAATTTTCTCAAAGCTGATCATAATGCTGCAAGTACTGTGCTGAATTCAGGGCAAAATAAATGACACAAAATAAAAACACCTTTGAAGTCAGGTATATCTGTGTTTAGAGAACAACTCCTCATGAATGCACTCCTTAGCCTTGCAGAAATTAGTGCACAGAATCCAGCCCCTGCTCCCTGATGGAAAATGAAAGGAGTAACTCCCAGCACTCAAGAGGAAGAGAAATGCTGTCCTCATGCCCCAGCGGATGGTGTTTCTTTGACAGTGGACCCTGCACACAGTAGAGGTCTTATAGGATCATATCTATGCCTGGAGGTGTCACAGACAACTTAGGTCTTGTGAACATACTACACGGTCCCATGTCATTGCTAAGTGACACTTTACTATAGTTTGAGCCTTGAGAATATTTATGGTTGTCCCACAATCATCACACAAATGGCAGAAACATTTTGCATGGTTACGATACTGACTATTGCTAAGATGCTCATTTGAAAATTTCTTCAGAAAAGAGATACTAAAAATTTAACATATTGATGCAATAGATTCCATGTTGCATCGTTAGGATTATTGTTACCCCCTCATTGACTATCTAAAGGTTATTCCGAAATCTGTTTCTTGTCATTGCCCATAATAAAATCAGCAAAAAGAAATAAAGTGTTGTTTAACAGGCTGCATGGAAGCTACGAGAACATTTGTCAAAAATCTGACCAAAGGCTAGTTTGGAAAGTATTTTGCAGCTTGACAAACAGAAACTCCCCTTTCTGCCCATGTGCACCTGCTGGCAGAGATGCCAACAGCAAGGTGCTGGCGGAGCTGCAGAATCCTCCGGAGCCGAGAAGCAAGAGCCCAGAGGACCACAGATTTGCCCCGCGTGTCCTCACCATCGCGACAGGTTTTTAATGACATGGATACACCCTAACTCTTTATTTCCATGCAGCAGGAAAGAAAATGTGGTCCCCGTTCCAGCTGGCCTGAGTCGGGCAGCGCTGCACAAAGGTCGATTTCTCAGGTACTTCTTTGGGGCAAGTTTGTCAGAGCTGCTCTTGTCCCCTCCACCCCAGCACCAGCAAACCCCGCTAGAGCCTTGCTAAAGTCTGTACAGTTCTGGACTCTTCATTATTTTTACCAGTGTTATTTTTCCTTGGTTAATCATATTGAATATTTTCCATTTTTTTAATCTCAAGGTTTTTAACTTTCAGTTATATTTCTGGTATAAAATTGTCATTTGATTCTATTTTTTCCTTGGAGGAAACATCCATTTCTTTCATGAAAACTTCTGTTCTTTGCGTCCCCCCATTTAAGAAGGGGTTCTTTCTGAAGGTGGCAGGAGCACTGAACACGGGGAGACACATCTCTCATCAGGCACGTGCAAGGAGGAGTCTCCCTGCAGAGGCCACCGTGTTTCCTAGCACATTTTATAGCAAAGAAGTTGAAATGGATCCTCCGTCTACTGAAAATAGTTCTCAGCAGTGACAGGGTGACTAGTCATGCTCAGATGAAGACAGTCCGAGATTTCTCAGCAGAAGATTTACCCTAGGACCGTAACTGAGAAAACTCCTTTAAACAGAAAGGAAGCCAAGAAGCACCTCGGGAAATCAGGCCGGAATAGTAGAGTGACTAACTGTGTATAAACACAGTGTATTTTTTTTCCTGCTTTTGAATGTCTTAAGCCATATTTGTTGCTTAAAACAAAAATTATAACATTACATACAGAGGAAAGAAATAACTTTCATGCTATACATGGGCAGGCGTTTCACCTTAAAGGATGTAAAACGGGTAAAATCTCTACACTTTAACTGGTAAAATGACACCAGCAGACTATGAAAAGTTACACACATAAAATGTAACACTTACAGTAACCATTGAGCAGCTATTCAAAGAGATACACACATAAAGGCTACAGCTAAAACCCAATTCTAAAATATGTACAAGTAACAAGAAATCGGGGCAATTAAAATACAGCTGTAAAGAAACACTGCAAAGCAGAAATTCAGATATGTGCTGATATAATAATAAATAATTAAGTTACCTAATTATTAAATAGAGGTGGCAAAGTAGATTGAAAAGATGAACCAAACTGCCCAGAAGAATTTTATTTGAAATACAACTTAGGTTGAGTTTTAAAGAGACTTAATCTTTGTAATAGCATTGAAACAAGAAAGCAACAGTAACCGCACTCATGTAAAATGCAGCAGACCTCAGGGCCCAGAGCCTTTCAGGTGCAGGAGGAAGGTGGCCCAGTGGGCTAAGCCAGGGGGCCCTTCCTGCCCGCTGCTCTCAGGCTCAGTGCCACCTCATCTGCCAAGCAGCCACTGAGCATGGTGAGGTGGGGGAAATTCAGCATCGCTCCTCCAGCCGCAGGACCCGGGCCCTCGCTCTCAGGAACCCTTAGAACTGCAGGAAACCTTGGCAAAGACAGAGGAGACATTCCCATGATAAACCAGTGGATTTGCTGACAACCACAACCCCTGTTCTCTGACAGTAACAAAAGGCACCATCTTTGAACGCACAGCCCTGGGCTCACGGAAGAGACGCCAAGATGCGTCGTGGCCCAGCGGCTCCTCCATCACACAGGGACAGAGGTGAGAGAACCGGAATCGTAACTGGCTTGTTCTCTGGTCACAGTGGGGTAAAACTGGAAACCAATAACACAAGGTAACAGGAAATTTTCCAAATACTGGGAGGCTAAACAACACACCCAGCATAATCCCAAAAAGGAGAAAATCTTACAGGAAATAAGAATGACTTTGAATTCAATAAAAATGAGAACAAACATGTCTTAAAATTGTGCTGAAGCAGTGTGAATTGTTTGGTGATGAATGCAAACATCAGCAAAGGAGACAACTTCAGACAGTGGCTTGAATTCCTCCTTGAAGAATGTAAAAAGGAAAAGTGAGCCACACACACAGTGATGCATGCTATTAATCCCAGCTCTCTGGGAGGCTGAGGCAGGAGAATGTAAGTGGGTAACTTAGTGAGTGAGAGAGACTCTGTCCTAAAATAAACATACAAAGACCAGGCCTGTGCCAACCACAGTGCCCTGTCTGCAGTGCCCCTCATAGGCAAGGGAAACCCCAGATTGTGCTCTGTAGGTGCCCTCTGCCAGCTGGTCGAAGGCAGGGATGCACAGGAGGAAGACCTCGCCTCCAGGAGGAAACTGCAGCAGCCAGGAAGAAGCTGAGTGAACAACCATGGCTTGTCCTGCCCTCTAGATGCAGGCGAGGCTGCCGTGCACCTCGGCCGGCCGTTCCCAGAGGCTCCCCCGGTTGCCTGGCTTGTCAGGCAGTGTGTCCAGGGGAAAATCCCAGGCTGCCTTCCACTGCTGTTTTGCTGGCTCACTACAGAAGTCTCTGTTTTGAGAAAAACTTTATAAAATACTCCGTGAAGAAGCAGAAGGAAGCAGACACTTACAACTCATGCGCTCCACGGAAAATGGTGTCACCTTTCACATTTTTCAAAAATATTCTCTCATCACTGTCCCAGAAGGAGACAGAAGATGCTGAAGAATAATTCACAGAAAAAATACGGAGTGAAAATAGGAATAATACGAGACACAAAGTTTCTAAGAAAAGTCTCATGCAAGATGATGGCGGCACCCAAGACCCACAGGTTTCCAAGTGTCACCCTTCAGTTCACCGTCACCGCCTCTGGTACACAGGAGTGGGAGAGAGACACAGAAGTGTCCCTCGTTCCCTCGCATGCTGTGATGGTGTTAAATCAGCTTATTGCATTTTCCCCACTTGGTTGTTTCATCCAAATCAAATGTAGAGCTCTGTGAAGGCCAAGCCCCTTGGGTCTCTCCATGCTGTGTGACACGAGCTGAGGTTCCTGCCGCTTCTTGGGGGCTTCCGGGACCGTGGGTGGCAGGGGGTGATAATGTACAAGGCTGTGTGGGGAGAAAGAATTCCACCATGCTGCTCAGCTGGTTTAGGAGATGATGTTCAGAGCTGGCACAGGGGAGGGGACAGGAGCCTTCCCATCCACCTCCACCGAAGCATGAACCTCGGCAGAGACGTTACCACACAGAGAAAACGCTAGCTATGGATGTTTGCAATCTGCCCCTTTCATCTAAGGCACAGTGGTGTCTAACACAGAGCATTGCTAATGCATGGCTTGTGCAGGGTCAGTCTGGGCGTGTGTGTGCACACGTGCGTGTGTGTGTGTGTGTGTGTGTGTGTAGGTAGAAAGTGGAAAAGGCTCAATCACAGGGATTGTTGAATTGTATTGCATTTCTGCAAAGAAATACCGTTTAGCTGGTGAAATGATGGTATGGATTTATACTTGACATGAATATAAAATTAAAGGAAAAGCAGCCTTTGCGGTAACCCAAATCATCATTTCACTTCTATAGGAGTGTGCCAGGGTGGGTTCCAGGTCTGCGCAGAGAGAGGATGCAGTGAATGTCATCAGAAAATGGTTTCTCTTCCCTTATGCTGTTAGTGTTGTCTTGAGTTTTAATGTTGCTTTTTAAACTGTGAGATGCTCAGTGTTAGAAATGTTTCTTCACTTCCAGGAGTTTGAATTAATAGAATAGGTAATATAAAGATGATAAAATGTAAGTTTGTAGATAGCAGATTGGGTAGGGAACAAAATGAAATTTGTTTCCAAGGAGTCACCAAGAAACTTCACAGCTAAAGATGATGAGTTAAGTTGGGCACTTAGGACAGGAGCACAGTGTGAACTGAATCTGGGAGGAGCCTGACTTTGAGCTTTGCAAATCCTCCCCACACTAGGGGGCTAAGACTTGGCCAGGTCTGCAGAAAGCCAGAGGAAAACTGGGTGCAAGTGGCAGGCTGTGTGAATCAGCTCCAAACAGGCTCTGTCCCAGACACTCACATCTTGACCCATTTACCTTTCACTATAACTGAAAAGGAGCCACTCTGTTATTTTTTGATACAAAAGCGCAGATTGACTGAAGAATCAGCTCCAGCAGAGTCAGAGCTGGGCTTTCCAATCACTGGCCCCTCACACTGTTCTCAGCTTGCAGGCTGCACCCTCAGCCCCACCACACAGGGGCCTCACTTTGGTCCCAGGGTCCCCACACAAAGAAGAGCTGAGGGACTCCGCACCTGGAGGGAAAACCCTGGGGCCCAGCACTGTGAGCACCAGCGCACTGAGCTGTGGGTGTCTTGATGATGGGTGATAATCTTCACCACATTATGTAAGAAAAACAAATCAGTATTGTTTTTGAATCATATAACTTGGAGGAAAGAAACTTCCCTGCTGATAAATGGACCTACAGAGAAATATTTAAATGGTTTTCTTCTTATTCTTTTGTATTTTTTAGTGGTATTGGTGCCTTCGTTTTTAATTTTTTTATTTTATGGAAAAAATAAAATTTCAAAACAAAATAATAGGCAAATAACAATAGTTAATATATTGTGTATTGGTATCTTCAAAGGAGTTACTCAAAGTACAAGACCCAGGCAAATCTGCTGTACCTACGTCCAGGGGCTTTGGTGTCTGATTTGGAATGCAAAATTTCCACATCTCTTTGGAAGACCTACTGATAGAACTTCTAAAAATAAACCCAATAACCAAATCATCATGGAAACTAAGTACTGTATTTTTCTTTTTACTTACAAAATTGTGCAAAGAGAGCCATTTAAGTATATAAAAATTCAAGCTTTTGACCATCAGCTCATAATGATAGAATTTCATCTTCTAAAATTGCTTATCTCCCTAGGAAACTATGGTGGGCATAATTCTACAACAGTCCCTGATTCCATGGCAGGGTGGACCAGCCCTACAATTTACTCTCCTTGTGTGTGGGCAGAAACTCTGAGCATGACTTTTCTGAAGATTGGCTCCTTTATTCTGTTGCTTAAAATGTCACAAGGTGATTGAGGTACATTGCACAGATGGCAGACTGGCTGGGGAGTGGGAAGTCAGCTTGGGGGGAAGCATTCTTGATGTGAACAGCTAAGGGGGTCACTGGGGTTTTTATGAGGGTCCTCAGAGGGCCCACAGCAACCTCCAGAAGGCTGGAGAGTCAATAGGGCCAAAGGGGCTGAGTTTTGGCCATGTCCTGAAACGGATCAGAAGAGGACCCCAAGCCCAGGGCAGTAACACAGCCTGGCTACTGGAGGCCACCCCAGGGAAGCAGAGGAAGATCTATGGACTCACGCTCAGTCTCTGACCCAAAGGCACAGCTCTTGCTGGTTGTAGTTGGGAAATCTGCGGAAATGTGTTATTTGCAATGATAAGCAAAGATAGGAAGTCTAAGTAGGCAGATCAGAAAGTGAAACCAAATGCCCAAAACTACTGCTTCTCTTTTTAAAATAGCCATGTGACAAATCCTGACAGCTGATCAGTTACTTGGGTGGGAGGTCGCCAGTGTGGAATCCCCATCAGAGAACTTTGCGCTGTTACTGGTCATATGGATGGTCTAATGCACTGATTCGTCCTCAGCACCTCAACAAAATGCTCATTAAATGCCCAGTGGCACCTGCTGGTACCAGATTGCAAAACAAAACAAGAACATTTCAGTGTAGGAAAATACAAATGCTGATTTTCTGTGTGGAGAAGGTTGATTTTGGGGGAGACATCTTTTTGCCACTGCTTTTAGGGTGAGCGGGGAGCTACACAAATGGAGAAAGCAGCTGAAGCCAATGGAAAGAACAGGCCACCAATTACCAGGCCTGACTTTGCACTGCAGTTTCAAGGGAAGCACTGTAGCAGAAACTCTGCTCAGGATCCCACCTAGGCTCAGAACACCATCCATGGAGCTGGACAATTTGCAGTTTTGCTGCTTCTTAGGAGACTCTCATATGCAGCCATGGGTCTCTAGCAACTTGGCTGCCTGCTCATGTGCAGGCCTCGCCGCGTATTTGAATAGCAAGGTTGCAGTTAAGTCCTCTAACACTTTGTAGTGCACTGGTAATTCCAAGAAGAAACGCTTTCTGTTCCAGCTTCCAGACTTTCACAATCAAAACAGTCACCACAGAACCATGTGACTAGTGCTACAACGCCCTGTGAACCACGCACTCTAGGAACTGAGGCTAAAGAGGTGGCCTCAGATAAAGGGCCCACTGTCAGAGAGACATTCCAGCAAGACTTCAAAGTTATATCCAACCACTCAATAGGAGCCAGTTAGCTGCTTCACTGTTCATTTGATCCATGCTCACGAGGCACCTAATGGACGGTCTGTTGTCTCAGATGGAGAAGCATCGATGCTTAGCTCTGTGACTCTGAATGTCTGTTTTTCTCCTTTCTGTGTTGATAAGAAAACGGTGACCACCTCACGGAAGGTAACGTCCAGGAGGAGTGTCCTGGAGTAAACCCTCAGTGCCCTTCCTGACGCAGGCTGGGGGGCAGCTCACAAGCAAGGTGTCCTGGAAACTGCTAGCCTTGTGGCTTCCCTGACTTCCCCAGAGGCAGCTGTCCAGCGGGTGGCAGGCAGGGGTCTGCACAATGCTCTGCTCTCTGAAGATTGCAGATAGACAGCTGTGGAGCTACTATCCCAGGACAGCCAGCCAGGAGCTGTGAGAGTATCCGCACTATGGATCCAGTCGAGCTGAATCACACCTGTTAGCAGGTTGTCTGGGAAAGGTCTCAGGTGCCTTTCCATGGAAGGATTTTAGTGCATACACCTTCATCATTCTTATCTCTGGAAGTGGTTATTGGGAGGGCCCTGCCTGGGATTCGTGCAGCCATCATGGCCATGATGCAGTGCTGAACCATCATGGAGCTTAGCGCCTCCTTCCCAGAAGCACCTTTGGCTTCTTCCTCCCAAAAGTCTTTGCCAAAGCTCATGAGTGTAAATGTTCACCCAATCGCCTGCACACTCACAAAATAAGTCAGCTCACATCAGTCCCCAGAGCCCTTCCCCCACCAGAGCCTGTATCAGGCAGAACCTGCCCTTTTCTGCAGGGAGAGCTGCCGCAGCCTTCTTTCTGGAGACTCGCTCCGTGCCCCCCTCATTAAACTCTTTCTTATCTGCTCACCTCCTCTCTTTAATATTCTGCGCCACTACAGATTGAATACAAAGTTTCAACTCAATCTGTTATTTTTCAACTGGAATGTACCACTAATTTTTCTTTCTACTCAACAAAAGTTTAACAAAATCAAGTGTGGGCCACGTGGTAGGCCCTGGTGACTGACAGCAAAAGATGCATTATGCAAAAAAGCGCAAAACCCACACTGTTTTTCTTTTTTAATTTTTTAAATGTTTACATTTGTTTTATTTACATATTTATTTATTTTGGGACCAGGGAATCAAACTCATGACCTTGTGTTTGCCAGGCAGGTGCTTGTGCTGCTGAGCTAAATCCCCAGCCCTCAAAGTGTTTTTTTAGATAGATAAGAAACCTTGTAAATTGTGTAAAGGGCATGGATTTTACAGTAAGGGATATTGTGGTCTTGAGGGACCCATCTTACTGTGGAGGACTGGTATCTATGATGAGTGAGTCTCACCTTCTTCTGGGTTTCAGGAAGGCTTTTGCTTGTGCTGAGTCTTTTTGGACCTCTCGGGAGGACTTAGAAAGGTGTGTGACTTCTCCAGCTTCTGTTGGGTAAGGTTCAGGGACCCCCAGTTCACCCTCATGTGTAGGTCATTGCATATCATCTTCAAGATTAATCGGGAGTCAGAAATAACAACCTTGGCTAGGGAAGGTTTTTTTTGTTGTTGTTGCTTTTAATTAAAACAGTGTCCGTGGCTCAATTCAGTGCGGTTAAGGAGCCAGGGAGAGCAGGAGGCCTTCTGTCCTAGGCAGGCAGTGAGGTTTTCATCAATCATCTCAGGGCGTCATCCAGAGGTTTCTTTGATCAGAGAAGTTTGTAATGAAAAATGAGATTTTTCACCAATATTTGCACATAGATTATAAAAGTCGAAGAACCGAGAGTACAGAAGCCCGTGCACTGGGTTCACCTTCCTGTGGCAGCCGGAGACGTTTGGGTGAGGCAGCCACAGTGCTCGGGAGCACAGGCAGAGGGACCCAGCTGCACTAAAGACAGTGCCCTAGGTCATGCTTGGTTCTTTCCTCTGCTAGATACTGCGCGGCCCGAGTCAAGTGCAGAGTGAAAACACCACATCTGCACGGACTCTACGCAGTGAATGGTCAGTTCACACACCACTCGCTGTTTTGAGCAGTGGCTTCCTTCCTTTCAGAAGAGATTGGCCTGGTGATCAAGCTACGTCTCTAGTCCACAACTGGACAACGCCAAACTGAGGCTGTTGGGAGCAAGTGGTATATCTGTCAAGTCAACCAATTTCTCTCTTTTTGTTAGATATTTTGAGTAGTTTATCTGGCTGTAGGGCTATGGGAGAATCCTCTCAGATTTCTTTCAGGAAAATGTCCAGGACATAAAACTGCAATGCAGCCTTGATAATTCACAGACAAGTGAATGTAAAACGTGCCAGTAGCCCTGGCCAGGCACACACCGAAGATGACTCTCCATGAATGCGGTTACTAGGATCTCTTGCAGTTGACTTGTTTCATACTTCCAGAGTTGTATTTTTGGCTGTTGTCACCTTAGAATAAGTTTTAAATGTCACCTTTAAATAGCTCACACCTGCCCGCCAGCAGCAGGAAAGGTGCAGTGAGAAGATGCCAAGTTCAAGCCCACCTGGGCTGCAAAGCGAAGTCCTGTCTCATAAAAGCAGCGATGAAAACCTGGGGGTGGGGACAGAGACAGAACAAAAATATCCATCAACATACCTATTTGTTAATGAGTACACAGATATTAATATAAAATGCTGACTTAAAGATAGAGAACATTCCTTAAATAAGTGCGGTATTCCCCCCCCTGAAAGATGCCTGTATGTTACCCAAATCCTTCAGCCTGTGTGGCTGTGACTGATGATTCCTGAGCAAGGTGGTTTGATCAGGCTTTTCCACCAACCTCGGCACATGCATCCACCATTTCGCACTCTCCTTTGGGAGGATATTTAACAGCACAAAGTGCAATCACTTCCCTCATTCTTTTTAGTCTCCACGTAGGATGTACAATTCATTAGATGGGGTTTGTAGGACCTAGATTTCTGATCCCAAACCTCTAGGTCACTACTACAGATATTATGTCAGGCGATTTTCTTCATATTGAGAAGGGATTCTTACCCATTTATAAAACAATTTATCTTTCCCCAGAAGAAACAGAAGCCATATAAAGAGACCCTCAGTTTTCGCTCAGACTCTGTGAGATAGAATGTGTGTTTGTGGTCTTACAAGGAGGCCTTTGACATCCCTGCCAGACCCATGTTCTGTGAGCTCCCAGTCCAGCTCTGAAGTGGAGCTGCCCCTCCCGGGCCCTGACCACAGCTGACTATTTCCTGGAATGATCATCTGACCAACATCTACAGACTTCTCTTCTCCAAGGAGTCACGGTGTCAGGCTAACGGTGGAGACCTAGGATAAAGGCCTCTGCATTTCTGCTGTTAACTTCTTGGCAGAGATCCCAGTGTTTATCTTTCCTGAGGATTGGATGAGCAGGTCTTTCTTTTGGATTCTTTAAGAAACCTAAGTATCTTTCCAAGATGTCCTCATTTTTCATAAAATGTTGGTTTTTCGGGCTTGAAAACAACAGCTTCTTAACTGGGGAGCACGCAGGCAACAAGGCTTCGACAGCTCTGAGGTGACAGCTACCTGCAGGTCCCCACTGCACTGCCTCTCACTAATTGAGGGATGGGAACAGGAGAGAAGCTAGCAGGGTCTGCAATCCATGCTGCTTCTTAATTTCACAGAATCGGACCCCATTACTTTATACATTTTTCAAACCCACGGCATGTAAATAAAGGTTTGTGGTAGGCAAAGGACATCAGTTAATATTGGAAAATGCTGAAAGCGATTTTGGAGCAAAGTTGAAAATTATTTAGTCTCCAATTTTCTTAAAGGTATTGGGAACTATTTCATTGACCTGAATTGAGCCACACAAATAAAAGGCTTCAGGTAAAACAAAGATCTTCCTCTGTTATTTGTAACATACGTTTTGCAGTGAACACTTTTTCACTTTTAGTTGTGCCTAAAATCTCAATTATGAGTGTGAAAGATAATTTCATCTAACCGTAGCGTTACTCTCTCCTACTGCATTAGTGTTTCTTACATGTTTTTTGACCAGTAATGCTTTGCATTGATCACTTCCTGTTTACAGCAGCTGTATTCTTTTATCCAGAGATGAAGAATAGTGGAAAATCTTGAGAAAAAGCCATTGCAAGGTAAAGTAAGAAGCAGTGATGCATATTTACATGCAACCACTTCACAGCGTGGGGTTACCTGGATGAGAAGGAAATGAAAGCCCAGATTCTGGGAGACATCACTTTTGAAACTGGGTTAGAGCACTGGGAGGAGGCAGAGCAGACCGTGTTGATTGACTCACTTGTAATTAAACCGCGACTGAAGTGCAGACTGTAATTGCCAGGAGCCCTCCAGCGTGTTTACTTTCTGTGGGAAACTAAAAATGGAGGCATAAACATGGTAATTTAAGGGTTATATTTTTGCCCTTCATAGTCAGATGTTACTCAAGATCAACATGACTTGTATGTGATCCAAGTAGAGGACTGCGGGGTCCCCTGCCACAGTAGAGGAGCTGGTGAGGTGGGTACCTGGCCGGAGCTCTGCAGACCCCAGGCCTGTGGAGGTTCACGCTGGGTCCCACCCTGGCAGCTTCGTGGCACACTTGGCGGTCTGGTCTGCACGTTCCGTGTGTGCAGCTCAGAAGCGCACACGTGGACGCGGAGTAGAATCACGGGCCCCTTTGTCACAGCGGTGGCTCTTCTTTCCCGTGTGGCTGCAGCTCCCCTCCAAAGCTGCTAGATTGGAATTGAACCCCCAGAGTCACACGGGGGGGCGGGGGGGCTGGAGATGGGACTGGGCCTTTGACTATGATCTGCCCACGAGGCCCACACTCGGGAACAGCATGGTGAAAGCCCTGCAGGCCCCTTCGGGCCATCATCTCACGGGGCCCAGGGAAGAAGGAGCCATCCTTTCCCAGACACAGGACCCCGGGGGCCATGATCCTAGACGGCAGCCTCCAGAACTGGGAGAGCTCAGTTTCCACTGCTCACAACTATCAGGCCTGTAAAGCGTCAGCACTCGGGCAGGTGTAGAGAAGTAAGCCTAATGGTCCTCAGGAGAGGAAAAGGAATGAGACGATAAAGTCAGGGCTGCCGTAGAGATAGTGTCTCGCAGTCTACTCACACCCAAATAAATGCAACGGATTTTACACAGAGGTATGAATAATTGATCATGAATGAATATGACTTATAATCAAAATATAGGCAAATGCATAAATTAAAAACTAATGTTAGAGTAAAAGACACTTTGCAACTAATTCACCGCAGACGGCTCCCCCTTGCGTAAAGCACACTCGGGCCGTCCTCTTGCCGCTTCCTGAAGCAGCTCTGCAAGTCCTGTCTCAGCAGGGTCTTCAGCTGTGCTGCTACCGCTTCAACGCCCAGGGTCATGTGAAAATATTCATCTTTCGTGGTCATTTGAGATCATGTAGGACAGATGTCCTTATCAGACAAAGAGAAGAGTCAGAAGTCACACAGAACCACCCAGGGTAACTAAGATGGATGAGGACAAGCCGTGTTTGCATCTGGCAGAAGCTGCCATAAATATTTTGATCGATTCAGAACATCAAATCTGCCAAGCAGTACATGAAAGAGGCCTGCTAGAACTGCTTCAGCCAGTTCCAAGGATGGCACGATACATGTTTTCAATGTGAGGAGTATTTTAGCGGGGTTGATGCTGACATGTCTTTTACTGTAACAATCTTTATTTTTTTTTATCTAAATATTCACTCTACTATTTAATAATACCTTGTATTTACTGTATCAACTACATGGGGAAGGATTTGTTTCTGGATAAAGTTATTTAAGTAAAATGTCTTTATTTCTGTGATTTGTACTCTGTGTATCTAAATGGCAGTTCTCATAAGACCCTGATAGTAAAATGTTAAATAATAAAAATTTGGAGCAAGGCAACCTCTCTGAAGGTGCCTGCTCTCCCTCAGGGGCTGGTGTGCTTTGCTGTTAGTTACAGTCTATGCCATAGAAGGACTTTGGTCCCCTACCTGGCCTTCCCTTTAGCTCCGGATACTGTTTTTCATTTTTCCTTTAAAAAATGACATTTTCATACCATATATATTTAGGCACAGGATTTGGTAATTCTCTACAAAATCTAGGAAAATAGGACCATCTAAATTCATGAAAATATTGTTTACTTTTCCAGTTTCTATGCAAGGTTTCATTTTTATTTACTGGCAGCTGTTAAAAGCTCCAGGCCAGTATGCTATACTAGGGTAAGTCTGGCCATCATTTTCATCTCTGATTTAATTAGGGAATACTAATATATCATTAATAAAAAATTACTTGAGGCACATTCTTATAAATATTTCTATTAGAAATCTAATGTGTTTCCAATATTTTAAATTAAGTTAATATTACTGTAAGATCAATGGTTAAATTTAGATGTAGTAATATTGTTTCCTCTGTGAACAAGTAACATGATTATATGAGTATCAACTTAATAAATATCAGTGAAGTCAAACAGAACGGCCCATTTCCTGCTGTTGAACCATTCCTGCGCTCCTACCCTAAAATCATCCTGGCAGATTCATGTGTATGTTACATGGTTGAACCGTGTCCATCAGAAAGACAGCCTGGAATCTAACCCCCGATTCTCAAGACGATCGTCATGCTTGATGAAGTCATGGCACGTCATTAGTTAGAAGGAGATCATGTAGATTAGGTGAATTTTTTAAAATCAAATTTGACAGATGTACATATAAAAAAAGAGAAGTGACCGGGGGTACAAGCGAAGAAAGCCATGTGGGGTTATAGCAGATTCATGGGTTCCTAGCAAATGCCAAGGCACCCTGGGGTCTAAACCAGGCAGAGCAGAGGACTCCCATCCTCCAGGGACGTCTTGGGTTTCCCTCACTGACTCCAGAACTAGGAAAGAACACACTGCTCTTGTCTCAGGCCTGCCTCCTGCAAGATGATTGTTTGGAGCAGTTCCACACTGCAAACAGAGTGTGTGCGTAGATGGCTGTGTCCAGATACCATGTGTGCGTGCAGGGTGAGTGTGCCCTGGTACAGTACACATGCATATACCCGCTGGGAGTGTGTGCAGACAGACACGTGTACCTCAACTGCTACAGTTCTAAGTGTTTATATCTTCAAAAATATGAGATTTTTTTATTTTTTTGAAAAAGGATTTGAAACTTTTATAAATATAAAAGAAAACATTTAAAATACACTTAAGTTCCTATCTTTGATCAGAAGAAATAAAACTGAAAATTTAAACATAATATTTACCAGCAGATCATGCAGGGTCCAGGAAGAGAGACTGCAGTTCACTTTTCCCATGACCCCAGTGGCAGAGGCCATGCTGGGTCAGGGCGGAGCACAGCAGGGAGCCACTTCACTTAGAGCTTCCTGTAAACCTCACCAGGTGGGCCAGGGGCGGGGGAGCTGAATCCTCCTTCCTCTAACCCTCCTCCCTCCTTCCTACCCAAGCAACCTGCTGGTTCAGAGGCTGAGTTGATAACAACCAACAACTGAGGTACAAAAACAACAAGACACTTATACTGTTTGATTGATTTTGCAGGACTAAGGCCAGTGGTCTGAACATCTACTAGGAGAATAAGAATCTGCAATATGGCAAATATGGGGGATTTCCTTCTGTCTTGCTTTTGAAATGGAATATTTTTCTCACTGTTTAGCTTTGTTCCAACTTATTATTTTGTTTTGTTTGATGCTCTGTTTTGATTGGTTTCATTCTGCTTTGTTTTATTTGATTTTACTGCACCTGAGAGAATGGGCAGCTATTGTAAAGATAACAAGATACAGTATGGTAGCCATTGCTGACTACCTGTTGTCCTGTTTGAAGCGCTGTACCATGTTCACTGCTTTGCTTTGGTTGGCGTTACTCTGTCTTGTGTTGTTGGGTTTTATTCTCTTTACAATAAAAAAAATTAAATTAAAAATATTTACCAAAAAACATTATTGCATTTTGTACTGTGTTTGAATCCAGAAAGCTCATTAGAACATGGCTCTTAATGCAACTAAAAAACATAATTGACTAAAAGTAAAGCTGCATAATGTAGAAAATCACAAGGTTTCTTCCCTGTGTGAGAGCTGAGGCCATTGGCAGGTGTCGTCAGGGTCCAGATGGAGGGGGTCACTGTGACCTTGGAGAGGGAGCCTGGCTGGGGCACAGTGTGACCTCAAGTCCATGGCCCTGCCTCAAAAGAAAAAGTGAGAAAACAGCCTATGTGTCTTGAGAAGGGCACAGCTCTCAGGTCAGCTCCCTACAGGTCCCCAAGGCAGGGGTAGGAACAAGCAGTGCAAGCCCAGGTCCTGACCTTCACTTGAGGCCACACAGGATGACGGCAAGAACTGAATTCTGCACTGCCCTGAGGATGGACCTGAGGCCCAAGCTCCTCCTTCCAGAGTGGCGCTGAGGGGCAGCAGCTGGGGGAGACCTCGAGGTGTGGGCACGGGACCTACTGACCCCAAAGGTGGGTGCACAGAAATGGTGAGGTGAAACCCACATGCGAGGAGTAAAAGAGATTTTTTTTTTCTGCACTTCAGAACAGGGCCTTCACACCGAGCTACATCTGCGGTGATTTTATTTTATTTTTTTTTTATTTTTATTTTCAGAGAGAGCCTTGCTAAGTCACTAAGTAGCCCAGTGAGGCTTCAACTTGAGATCCTCCTGGATCAGCACCCCCAGTACATCATGGTGCCCAGCTCAGTAAAGAAGACTTTTGAAACCTGAAGTCCACAGGGTACCTTGGCCTTGAGAAAAGTGCCACCCAGCACAGCGCATCAGCATGTCCCAAATGTCCCTTTACAGACATCGGTATTATTGCCTCTGTCCACACTGCCCCGCCCGGCACTGCTGGCTTTTAGTCCAGGAGGCAGGACAAGTGAGGAAGACGAGGAAGGTAAAGAGATCAGGAGACCTATGCTCAGGCAGGACCCAGAGGGGCATGTAGAAGGCCCCCCGGGGAGATCCAGGAAGCACGGACTGAGGCGACACTGTGGTGCATGGGTGGAAATGACAGGAATCTGCCCCACATGTCCAAAACGGAAAGCAGGATGATACGGAGGCAAAATGCTCTGAAAAGCCTTATTATTAGACTTCACCCAGCTGAGGAAGAGCCAGCGACCTCAAAGACAGATTAATACGAATTATCCAAATGGAAACACTTCAATACTGGGAAAAATGCTTTGTTAAAACAGCCCATTTAACAAGCCATGTAACATGTGATTAAAAAATCTAAGTAATTAATTCTTAAGTAGTAGTTATTTTGAGACTGTAGAATTCAGACTTCATAACTTAAAAAGCTTCACCCAGCAGGAAGGCTTTGGTAGCGCACACTCATCGTGACCATTAACTAACTGCGTCAACTTGAGTCGACACCAAATTGGATCAGCAAGGTTCTGGGTGTGGAAGACCCACTGTAGGGAGCACTGTCACCAGAACACAGGAGGAGAGAGACCAAGAGGGTGGGCTGGCTTCCGTTTCTCCGAGGGGCTCCAGTCTCTGCCCACCTCAGGTGCCAGCCTCCGGCAGGAAGTGCAACCTTCCTGCACCCACCCTGCTGCCTCCCGCTGTGGACTTGCAGGGCTGCTCCACAGAGCGCCAGGCCTTTGACTCGGTCCTGTGGACTTGCAGGGATGCTCCACAGAGCGCCAGGCCTTTGACTCGGTCCTGTGGACTTGCAGGGCTGCTCCACAGAGCGCCAGGCCTTTGACTCGGTCCTGTGGACTTGCAGGGATGCTCCACAGAGCGCCAGGCCTTTGACTCGGTCCTGTAGACTTGCAGGGATGCTCCACAGAGCGCCAGGCCTTTGACTCGGTCCTGTGGACTTGCAGGGATGCTCCACAGAGCGCCAGGCCTTTGACTCGGTCCTTTGGATCCCTGCAAGCAGGCAGCAGCCTGCACTTTCCATACCCGACTCTCTGGGCTCACTGGAAGCCCAGAGAACTTGAGAACTCATATAGATTTGTGTATCTTCTGTCTGTTTCTCTAATATTCACTGACTGATACACTGTCATAAACACACCTGTGCTGAGCCAAACGAAGGAATTTCCATAATGATACAGATACCTCTAATCCTTAGTTGCTAATAAATGATAGCTAATGTCTTTGCATCTTTCATTCTATGCTATCCATTTTATTCACCTATGAGCATATTCAGTTTTCTTTTTGTGGAATATGCTAACCTGCCTTAATTTATTTTTCTACTTTATTAATGATTCTAGCCTATTTATTTTGTGTTTGAATATAACACATGCAAATATGAATAAAGAAAATATTAAAAAGCACTCTCCTGAGTTCTATGAAATAAGTAAGACAAAATTTCATAACTAGATAATTACAGAAGAGCCATAATTAACACCCTGTGTACCATAATATTATTCACAGGCAAATGGATGCAACTTGTGAACATAATGAACAGTGAAATAAATCAGACACACAAGCTTAAACACGGCTTCACTCAGATGAGAAAATCAAAATATAATGATATATAAAGAGAAAATAGAAGATAGAGAAATAGCAAGTAGGGAGAACCTCAGGAGTCCCCCAATTCCCCTTTCCATTACATCAAGCAATTTCAATATCTATGCTGATTTATACCCCTGGTTTGTCTTAGTTCAATGAAAAGAAAGTTTTGTGCTCTTACCTGTTTGCTTCTTTTCTGTAAGAGTCTCCTTCGGTCTATGACTTATGCTCTGATTGGTCCATTTATTTTTAAAACATCAACGTTATCACTCCTTGAATGCTTTTGGTAACATTTACCTTTACAAACCTGACTTTGATACTATGTGTCCAATTTAGGAGGGGAAGTAGTTAAATTATTTAAGACAGTCTACTTTTCTGTTCTTTTCTATTAAAATAACAGCTTTATTGATTACAAAACAACATAAATGTCCCCCTTAAAAAAATCCACTACCATAACAGAAGTGTGATAGATACTCTGCCTTTGGACGGGCTCGTCCCATTGTTCCAGTCACTGCCAGAGCAGCTCTGCACAGCCTCTGTCATGTATTTCCTTGCACTGTTGTGACGTCCTCAATTAATTCCAAACATTGACTTTTCGTGGTCCTTTTGACTTTGGGGAAGAATTAGCAGCCACACAGTGCCAGGACTAGGGGACATGGTGAGTGAGGACACACTGCACTGTTTTCATGGCCTGTCTTCCCCTTGCATGGTATTTAGCATCAACGATCACCGAGTTTTGGTCACGTCTTGTAACGACCCTCACAGGGAATGACTTTCAGGACTGCGTTAGCAAGTGCCCACAGTGATGGGATTTGTGTGTTTAAGGCAAAGGGAACATACCCCAGTGGCCTGACAGCAGTGCATCTCACTGTAATAATCACTGCCTTCTAAAATTTAAGTGCATTTAACCAACCCTAGAGGAAAGAGTGCACAGAGACCTGAGCTCAGCTTCCATGCACACACATGTCACCAGATGTGACCCAGGATGGGTAAATGGTGGGGAGTGCACTGGGGTGCAGGTGCAGGGAGGGAGTTGGACACTCACAGACAGGAGGAGGAAAGGCCTTCAGGTGGGATCATCTCAGATTTAGGTCCCAAACCTAAGGGATCCATGCTAAACAGAAAGTGCTCTCTTAAGTCCTCGAGAAGGAAATTGTACACAGTAGTAGTCTTAATCTCAAAGGAACAAACGAAAGCTTTATGACGGTGAGCTTTTCAAAGTAACCGCTTTAGGAGGGAGTCCAGGGCTCTATTTGTCTAAGATAGTTTTGGGAGGAGCAAACCAAACATTCTGCATCTTTGAGATTTCAAAGTTAAGACTTTCCTGGAGCCAAGGTGGTGGTTCTGAAGATCAGGCTCAGAGTGGTTGCGCCTTGTGCTGGTGTTTCCTTCAGTCTCTAAATGACCAGGGTGGTAGAATCTGCTATGCTGAGGGTCTATTTATGTTATGCTATTTGTGCTGGTTCCTAGTTCATTGGAGTCTCCTTCCAAAGAGGCCCTGGATGGAGCAGTCAGGGAAAAGTGTGGCCAAGGAGAGAGTGGGTCACGTTCTGGAAGAGACCATTTCCTCCTGACAGGGGAAGCTCATTGGTTCTTCCCACAGAGTTAGACCTTGAATTTGAGATGACTTCCCCCAAAATGACCCTGTCCACCTCAAGGACTCTCTGGGCCTGGTGTTTGGCTGGAAGAGAAGCCTGTTGGCACCACTAGGAAGCGAGTGGCTGTGTTTCCAGCAAGGGGGTTCCTGGAAGCTGTGTCAGAGTGAGAGGACCAAAGCCTCAGAGGACAGAGGACATCTCGGAAAGGAGGTGGCCTCTCTGCCAGGTGCTCCATTGGGCAAAAGAACCACTCAGAGAAACCTGTGCCTCAAAGTAAAGGCAGTGCGGAAGGCATTCACACATCGCTGTGTGCAGAGCAAATATGTCTCTAGAAGAAGCTCCCTGGGATCTCTGTGACAGGAAGTGCAGCACCAAGCACCACAATTCCCACCCTGCACTCGGAGAAGGAAACAGCAGCTAATGTGCACTCCATTTGTCCACCCGTGGTCAAAGCCGGTTTCTTTCTCATTGTGGAGAGCCCTGCTCATGTCCATGGAGGAGACTTCAGGCTTTTCTTCCCCGAAAGTCACATGTGTGAGTGACCATACCTGTGGCTGCCTTTCCTTTCTCTGAAGGGTGAGAATCTGGCCACACCCTTAACCATCAGGTCCCCTAAGGCAGCTGAGTGCTGAGCAGTGAGAAGGGGCTCATGCAGGATGTGTGGGCTTCCACGTCTCAGTCTTAGCCCCTGAAGGCTCTGCTGGGTGGGGTGGCAAGGCCATCACTATGGTGGCTGTGGAAGTTAGCCTTTCCGAAATGCAGGGCCCCATCCTCCAGTGGGACGTCTTGGAGAGACAGCCTGTGGGAGCTAGCAAGGGCTTAACACTTGCCTCAGCTTCTGCCAGCCAATGTGCACTTCCAGCAGCCAGGACCCATTGAAAAGCCCCCCAGGCCCTTTCACTGCCATCTACCAATGGCTCTGAAGCTGGTGGTGACAGTGGTGGGGCCACAGGGTGAGCCGCTTGCTGCTTCTCCTTTAATAAAACATTGCTTGCCCCAAACCACACCTCCCGTGCCAGCTAGTCCAGTGCCTATGTGTACAGTGTGCACTTTCTGCCAGAAGTGGTTACAGTCTCCTGCCTCTCACCTCCTGTGCAGGTCAACTCTCTGCAGCTGTGATGTGGAAAGAGGCAGACGGTGTTGTCCCCCCAGGAGAAATTCACCACCAGGTTTAGAAGGAGCAAACCTTGGTCTGCTGTTCAGATTGACAGGAAGCGGCCCACCCTGTGGAGAGCTAGCACAGCAGGACTTGGGGGGCCCGGGTTACAGGGCTCAGCGGGCGCCACATCCCGTTCCTCCCCATTAGCAGCGTGGTGTGAGGACCCACTTATACCCAGAAGACTCCGACCATGAATTTCCCGTGTCACATCCCAGTCTCCATCCTCCTACATTACTCCTCTTCTAGAAAGCAGGGCCACTGTCACCATCCAGGCCACATGGTCATGCTTTTGTCACCAAAACTGTGAGACTGTGATGGGTTGGTGGCCCTAATGTCTTTCCGTGGGTGCCATCGGCATTGAAGACTGGACTCAAGGGCTAGCAGAGAGACGCAGCTATCACAGCAGTGCAGGGTCAAGAGCACCAGTGTGTCTCACCGGCTTCACTGAGTGCCAATCCCCACGGGGCCACAAAGGGTCCGGCAAACACCTGCTCCATCAGTGCTTCATCAGGAGAGAGGAACTCTGAGCCCCGAGCCCACGTGTGGGCAGTCGTGGAAGACTGGCCTCTGGGGCTCTCAAGAGCCACTGGGCACCTTCTAAATTTCCTACAAGCCTACCCCTTCCTGTTCCAGAGAGGGGCCTTAACTCCACCTGTCAGCAATAGTTACTTTACATCTGTGTCAAGATGGTTCAGAACAAGGGCCATTAAACCTCAGCTTGCAAGAGTGCAGGAGCACAAGAGATCCACAGGGTGCTGTCTCCACAAAGCATAATGCTCCTCCCAAGGTAATTTTATTTGAATCTCTCTCCTACAGAAGTAATTATTTAACTTGGTGTTGCAGATCATCTGAAAATTCCTTTGTAATTCTATGGCTGTCATGCCAGAAAATATATGCAAATGTTAACACACACACACACACCCCTGAAATGTTCTCAGAAGGCCACAAATAGAGCTTTGACTCTCTAAGAAAGATATTTCATCTAAAAGATTTTTCTCATCTTTAGCTCATGTTCTGTAACTGCACAGATGAGAACCTCGCAGGAAATGGCACTGGACCTCACTGCGGACTCACACCTCTAATTGTAAGTTGCATTGTATTGATTTATCAGCTTTTCCTTTCCCTCCATGATTGTTTCTAGAGGTAGACCTACAGAGAACCCCAAACACACCCATTTGGAATAGGTTTACAGATCAGTTTTACAAATTATTTTTCACTCATGACTCCTGTTTTAACCATAGGCACCAAGACATTTTTGATCCCATTTGCAACTCTAAATCTTGCTACCAATACATAAAATATTCCAACACAAATACAGTAGTGTTTTTATGTTGGTGCCTTCCAGTAAGAGCTGTCAGATACTAAGGAGGCCTCTTCTGTGATATCAATATTTTACAAAGCCATCAAAGGCACTTAAGGTCTTTCAGTCTTAGCATTCATGCATAATTTTTCATTGTTGTTCTTAATGATGGAAATATTATTTTTGGATCTCTGTGTAGTTTTTTTCAGCATTAAACTTTTATGAGTGATTGATTATAAAGGATATGTTGTCTTAAATTATAATAAAGAACATTGACAAATTGGTTCTCTTCTAGGACATCGTTACATTCTAAATATCATGGCAATGTATAGTTACCATTTATACATATATACAGAAGAAGAAATAAAAATGACAAATGAATAAGCCATGAGTAGTGGTCTTGTTACACACTCAACATGAGCATGGTCATCCAAACATGACGGCATCTGGGGACACTCGGAGTGAGGGGTAAAGAAACAGGCTTTCTGACATCAGATAATTCAATATACTCTTGAAGATCAATTGAATTATTTTGAAGAGATTTAGTTTAATAGAATTATATACAATTCCCAAAAATTGAGGGGACAGTATCCTGGCAGCAATGCAGCATGCTGTGCAGTTTTAATTACATCAATTAACTCAGTCAATGAGAAGGGAGGAAACTGAATTAAGATATAGCAGAACGAGTCCTAGGAGCATTTTCTTTGCTGAAAATCCTGCAGTATCTATGCACCTGCAACGTGAGGGAAACTCCCAAAATTTGCTTCTCAGAAGGGAGAGAAGGAGCCAGTGCTGGTCCTAAAAGCTCTGAGATTCTCAGGCCAGCCTCAGCTGCTTCCTGTACCTCAGCACCCTGAGAGTGCCTTTCCCCTGAGGCAGGAAGGAGCTGAGGAAGCCAAGTGCTTTCTTGGGAGCTGGTCACTGGTCTCCATCTGTGGTCAGATGCCCAGCCTCCCACCTGGTCTCCATCTGTGGTCAGATGCCCAGCTTCCCACTGTGCTCTAAGAGTCTTCACCCCAGCTGCCTCTGTTCATCCTTCTAACAAGAGTATATTCCAGTCTCCAGAGCCCAGGGCCATGCTTTTGCATACTGGCTCTTTGCTACAACAGTAAGCACTTTAGATCCAGATGCCTTACTATAACCAGATCATGCCATCCACATGCTGATAAGTGCAGGGTAAATAATAAAACTGATATAACCCCAAAGGTGACAGACATCCCTCTAATGTCATGAATCTTGCTTCTTTTTTTTTGTATATTGATTCTTCTCTCTCTCTTTCATCCATCAGGTATCTTCTTGCCATGATTAAAGGGTGATGCTTCCTTGAAATTCATATGTTCAAATCTTCCTCCCCATCATCATATTATGAGGGGAGCCAATCGGAGGTGATTAGACCCTAAGGTTGAAACCTTCATGAGTGAGATTTATTAACTCTTGGCCCAGACCCTGGAAAGCTCCCTCACTCTTTCCTCTATCAGAGAGCTTGGCAGGAAGAGAGACATGTAAGAACCAAGGAACAGGTCTTTGCCAGGCACTAGATCTTGCTCACAGGGACTCTGTCTTGCACTTTGCTGTTTCCAGAACTGTGAGGAGCAAGTATCTGCTTAAGCCCCTCAGCCAATGACATCCTGGGGAGCAGCCTCCATAGACTAAGATGCTCTTTTCCCAGCATGATAAGCACAGACCATGCTGGCCAGAGGGCATTGCCCTCCTGCAGGGTCACATGTCATGAGATGTTCCTTTAACCAGGGGAGGGTAGTGTCGACCTTCGGAGGTGTGCAGGGCACTTGGGATGTGCTCCTGAAAGCCTGTAGGCCAAGGACCAAGTGGAGTCAGGAGTGGAGGCAGAATACAACCCAGAAAGAGCACATGTGTTAGCGGTCCCACAGTTCTGGGGACTCCTAGGGATTCTGTCTAGGTTTTTATTGTGCTGAACAAAGAATTGGATAAAATAAGTGCAAAAGCTATTGAGGTTTTATATTTATTGAGATTTAGAAAAGAAACACCCTCTGCAGAGTAAGTGTGGGGCAATTAAAAGTAGGAAATGAAGTGCATTTGGATGGCTGAGGGTGGCCAGTGTGAGGGGGCAGTGGGCTCTTGTGTGTCCCACTCTGGAGGATGGTGTCCGCTCTAGGCTATTCTATCAAAAGCCTGCTTGAGTTCCTGTGAGAAGAACTGAAGGTAGCTCTTTCTGACTGGGTCCCAGTACCAGGCTTATGTGAAAGTGCCCGGGATCTCTGTGACTCACAGGCCCCACTCACTGGCCCATTCATTTTGCTGAGCCCAAATCTTCTGCCTCCCGAGCCTCACACAGGAAGGATGCTCAGAGATGAGAGGGAACTAGAGGGATTCCAAATGACCTGCAACGCCAAAGCATTTCCGTGTTTTCTAAAATGAGTGTGAGTGGATCTTTCCCTCTGCCTCTCTCTCTCTCTCTCTCTCTCTCTCTCTCTCTCTCTCTCTCTCTCTCTGACCTTGTTTTTCTCTCCCTCCCTCCACTTCTGTGATCCTGGGTTTCACCCTCTGGCTCCTTCTTCAGGTTCAGGATTCCAGCCCTGCACCAGTAGCTCCAAATCCTGACCTCTACAGAGAAGGTGTCTCCCCCATTTGCCTCTCTGTTCCACCTTTGGTCCACCTTTGACTTCAAGGTTAAATCTCTTTGTTTTGAGCTCTTCTAATAATGTAGCCCCCTCCCACCGTGGAATGGGCTCCAGGGTTCTGTACAGATCCTAGCTGACTCCAAAACAAAACATCTGATCAGGTGGCAGGAAATAGAGATCTAGAAATAGAAATGGAGAGTGCTGCAGCAGGTTCATAAGTCGTCTGCATTTTCTGAAAGATCATTTCTTCCAAATCAAATATAGAAGAAAGCATGCATTTAAAGTCTGGCACTTTAGATATAGTTTTGCATTCCTGATATCTGGGTAAGGTCCTGGGTTCATATATTCTGACAGGCCACAAATGTATGCTGAGGTCTAATGCTTCATAAAATGAAAATATCAGAATTTCATTCACTCAGAGCACAAAAAGTGGAGAATACCGTAAATGAATTAATGCCTTCAACCAGAGAGGTGATACAAAACTGGGTTAAAATTGATCTTCTTTCTATTACAGGAACACCAGTTTTCCATTATTTGCTATGACATGTTACGAAATGAAAAAGTATTATTCAGGGAGGCTGTCGTTGATTTTAAAAATTATTTTATTGTTATATAATATTTGCATAATGCATATAAATCAGAATAAAAATATTAAAAGTGTGACATTTTCTTATGTTACAGGCACTAATAATCTCTTCATTAAAAACCATATTAACTTCTAGCATATAAATTTGTGCAAGGTTTAATAAATTTAACTTAATTCTCGCTTTTATCTTTTCAATTATTTTTATCTTCCACTTTAATAAGTCTTTAGTTACTTAGGAAATCAAAGACAGGGGACCAGAACTACTACATCTAAATACTCAAATGCTTAGGAAATTAGTGCACAGTTCTAAGTGCTACTTGCTTCTAGTTTGCAGCAGTTCTGCTCACACCACACTTAGATCCATATCTTTATTTTTTCTGCTTTATACCCACCTGAAATGCTAGTTGAATGCATAGAAAAATTCTAGCTGAATGCACAGAAATTGGTTTATCAAATGACTTACAGTTACATGACAACCTCATTTAAAATCAGGAAAAAATGATTCTCAGAAGCCAAAAGAACTCACTAATTTATATGGAAAGTTAACAGTGGAGCAAAAGTTAAGATTCTCTTTTTCTGCATCTTTTTATCCTATGGGAAGGGTGTGCAGAATCCTGATATACCCTCCTCCCACTCGACACAACAAGCTCTGAGACAGTACAGACCTACAAATCAGTAACGAATGCCTACAAGTCAATGACTACTGCTCAGTTTAGGAAACATTCCAAGATTCATCTTGTGATGAGATAGAAGATGGAGAGGTGGAAGATGGACAGATAGAAGGATAGACAGATATAGATAGAGATATGGATACATAACAGACAAAGTATGACTCAGCCATAAAGCAGTGAAGCCTGGCATTTGCAGGAGCACTGATGGAACTGGAAAACATTATTTCAATGAATAAGCCTGGAACAGAGAGACAAATCCTTCCTGTTCTGCCTCACATGTGGAAGCTGAAAGAGAGGCAACCAGAGGCTAGGAGAGGAGAGAAGAGGAGAAGCAGGTAAGGAGTAAGGAAGTGCAGAGGGACAGGGAGCGTGACGTCTAGAGGTCTGCATCTCAGTGAGGTTACTAAATGTGGTACAAAGAACTAGAAGAGAGGAGCTCAAAGATCTCTAGCACAAACACACATAAAGGGCAGAGATACCTTTTACCATGATGCTACCCTTACAATGGTATCCACGCCCTGCGTTATTGCACTCAGCCCCTGAGGAATATACACACTTAAAAGATAAACATGTGCCATAGTATTTATTTCATATTTGGAAACTCAGAAAATATCTAAAATACCTCTCACTTGTTAAAATCAGAAGCAAAGTGTCAGTACATTTTCCTAATATCATTTCATCTTGAATACCTGTAGTCATGATATCCCCTGGATCCAGTGCATTACAATGATTAGTAGATACTCGATAAATATGTACTTAAGAAATAAAGAAATAAAATATGCATTCGCTCCAGATTGAGGGCCCTGGAGACAGACTGGGGAGAGTGGATGAGCTCGGTGCTGCTGGCAAAGGCGGTGGGGTGGCATCTCAGGCCGGGCAGACATAGCTGCCTGAGGCAGGAGCCCATGCCCCAGGGAGCTCTGGGGTTGGGAAGCTGCACCCAGACGCCTCAGAGAGCCAGGGTGCACCGTGGTTTTCCTAGGCCACTTACGAGGGACCATGTGACAGGCAACAGTGACTTTCACTCCGCAGGCAGCCATCAGCCTCCTGCAGGAATCCCATGTCTCCCTGGGGTGGACGAGCTGGTCCTGGATCCGGAATCCAGCTGTGGTGCCATAGCGAAATGAGTGTGATCCATACATACACGACTAGTCAACATGTGCAAAAATGTATCACAGTAAAAGCCACATTGCCATTCACCACTCTCAGAACACTCCCCTCCTTCTGAAAGCAGGTCCCTCATCACTCTCGCCACTTCTAAAGCAGCTCTGGAGTCTTCTTGCATGAGTGTCTTCCCTTGTGCTGCTGTGGCTGCCGGGATATCCTGATTTGATTCAAAATACTAATCTTTCATGGTCATTTTGGGAAAAACCACAGGTGTGCTGGCCCTGGCTGTAGTGGATGAGGAGGAGGAGGGCACACGGGGACGTGTTTGTAGCTGTTTTCCTCGGGATGGCGCTGGCTGCCGCACTCACCATGAGTTCTTTCTTCTGTTTTTTATCTTCACTCCTTGTGAGGAATGACCCTCACGAAAGGAGACTCTGGAACTGCTTCAGAAAGTGGCCAGAATGACAGGATAAGGCACTCAAAGAGAGAGAGGGCGGGCTGTGAAGCGACTGGAGGCAAACCTGTCTGTCACTGTAACACACATATTAATTTAAGCCTTCATCATATGTATTGTTACCTAGATTTATTTCTTCCATGTGTAGATAGGTTTCAAATAAAGAAGAAAATGCAAGATGAACCACACAAAATCATCCATCCTCCATCTAAATTCACTTTCCAAAGCTAAAAGAGTGGAATCCTGGGGAGAAAGCAGCCTCTCCTGAAGGCCTGGCATGGGAGTAACTGTACAGGCTCCCTGTTCTATCTCTGGGGTCCTCTCAGTGGGGCTCCTGTGATTCTGTTCCCTCACCTGTCTCTCTAATGCTAGTAAAATGCATCCCAGATACACATGAATTTGTTAGTATGATGACCAAAACTTCACAAATTCTCCAAGAAGGATACTTATCATTGCTCCCATTTTCCCAATCATACAATTAAGTTTCAGTTCAGCTAAGGTCTTAAAGAAGGAACAAGGCAGCCAATCGCAGATAAGGGTAGAGAGAAGGTGAGCCCAGTCTGGGAACCAGCACCATATGTGGGCCACTGCTGGCCCCGGGACAGCCAGATCCCAGCCCCTTCCAGCGTGCAGGCTGGCAAACAAGAAATATCAACCCACCCCCACCCCCCTCCCCCATGGTAAGCAACAGGCTTGTCCAGAGAAACACAGGCTGTGATGACAGCTATGGAGGTGAAATGCAATTGGATGCCTGTGGTGATTTGGTGTCTCACTAACATTGCAGGTCTAGGGCCAGTGGTCTGATCACAGGGTCAGAGAACAGTGGCACACAGTGTGACATCGGGAGAGAACCTCTGAGGGTTGCAGCCATGTTGATTCCCTATGTTGTTACTCTCAAGTCCTGTATCATTTCCATTGTTTGTTCGGTTGAGTTTTATTTTGCTTTGTTTTATTCGATTATGTCAAATCTAATGACAGGAGCAGCTATTTTAAAGATAGAAAGAAATATTATGGTAGCAATTTTGTATCTACTATTGGCTTATTTTGAAGCCCTTTATTGAATTCATTGTTTGTTTTTATTGTTACTATTCTGTTCTGTTCCATTTGCTTTTTACTATGTCTGAAGTTATCTGCAACTATTTTGAAGATGTCAAGAGGCATCATGGTAACTATGGTTGATTTTGTAAAGTTTTGATCTTGTATCTCTTACACTGGTTGGTTTTGATTTGTTTTATCCTATTTTTCCTCTCTAAAACAAAGTAACATAAAATAAAACATAAAAAAGCGACAAGGGCTAAATAAGCAGCCATAGCTGACAGTGCATTTCCATTTTCCTCACATTTCTTCCTCCTCCTCCCTGAGTAACTTCCACTCCCCAACTCTTCTCACTGATGGGGACAAAAAATACCACTGAAAATTTAGCTGCACAGCCTAAGGCGTTTGATACCGAGAAGGGGGCTCATAAGGAATTGTAGCCAATGCAGGTCGCATGTGTGCTCTCATTGTCTTTATGCTGGCTTCGTGGAGTCCACACTTCTGTCCTCAGCACTGCGATGTCATGGTTGACAGCTTTTGTGATAGATGATCTGGTCCCCACTGGCAAACATCACTTGCTCAAATCAGTACAACATTCCCTTGAGTTTGGGACTGGGTTTAGACTATATTTATCCCCCAAAAGTCCCCATCTTTTTAAATGACTTTGTAGTTAAAGCAGAAGATAAATACCGCAGTGAATATTATTTGGAGAAAAGCATACAAGGCAAGGATACAATGCTTTATTCTTTGACATAATTTACTCTTAAAACCTTTCATTAAGATAAAAACTCCCTCAGTGGATGTGGTGAGCCACGCCTGTAGTCTCAGCACTCAGGAGGCTAATGCGGGAACCCTACAACAATTCTGAGGTCAGCCTGGACTACTTAGTGAGTCCTATCTTTAAATAAATAAACAAATTAAATTAAATTAAATTAAATTAAAAAGCTCTCTCTTTACATCTACCTTCTTCCTCCTTCTCTACTTTCTGAATTTTTTTCTCTGTCCCAAGAGTTGAAAGAAGATGGGGAATAAAGTATGATAGAGACTTATAAACTTCCTATAATGGAAACTCACTCAGATCTCCCTTTGCTGAGCTTTTTAGGGAGTCGGAATATATTGAGTAACAGAAGGAATCTCAGCTCTCAGGGACCTGTGTTTTTCTCAGGGGTATTTTATGTCAAGTTGATATGTGAGTCAAAGGGTATGTAAATTAATTTCCTGTCCCTCTATTGGAGACACAAAATAGAACCTTGCAGTTTTTTGAAAAGGTAAGCTTGTCACGGGTAGTTGGTAATTATAAATGTATTGCTCATTTGATGCTTGTACTGTACAGAGTGTTGAGTAGAATACAAATAAATACAGAGTTCTGGGCTCCTTTCCAGCCAAGTCGTTGACAGCCGTGGCCAATCACCATAAGCAACCACTCTTTAGCTCCCTGGCAACATGCTTCTACCCTGGCCTAATACATGGGCATCTTGATTTTCACCACGGTAGCCAGTGGCAAATCTCCAAAGAAGAGAGGAGGCTGGACAAAAGCACTCTGAGAAGTAGAACTCTGGTCTCATGACAGTGATGTATTTGGGATTCTCCAGCTTCTTAGAGCCGGGAACACCCAAATCCCAGTGTGAGGCCTCTTGGGATGGGTTACACTTGACTCTAGCAGGAAGCAATAAAATGATTCCTAGGTGGCTACCTTGAAAACCCGGTCAAGGGTTAAGTCATATTGCAAACATAGGAAGACTGAAATGAGAAACAAAGCCCTGACCTCAAAATCCTTCTGCCAAAGCCACCTGTACCAATCAGCAAGAGAGCAAGTGTACCTGGGAGGCAGGACAGATGGTGGAGGCTACACCAGTGGCCAGCAACCATGTCCTCCTGCTTCCAAGCAGGCATCCTAAACCTTGGCAGGGATGCAGCCGGCCATGACTGAGACTTGGCCTCCCGCATCTGAAGTCTGGTACTTCTAAGCTAATGGCTGGTTCTTAAATTGTGAGGAAATTCTTGCTCATCAGGCAAAGCAGGGCACGGGGCGGCTGCTGAACTGAAGCACTTCTTTCCGGTGTCCTCTCACAGAGATGCTCCCCCCGTAGGAGCCTTTTGTTCCTTCAGTTTCAGCCTTAATAACTGAAGCACTTGCAGGCTGCCATCTGCCTCTTAAGGGGAGAAACACTGAACGAGCGAAAGCTGGATAGCTTTTTCCAGACGCCTCAGAGAACTGACATCTCAAGATGAAATGCCTCCTGAGGCGGGAAGCCAGAGGTGACTGCAGAGTGATGCCCTGGCTGCCGGATGGGGCCCGAGCCTCAGGGCCACCCATGGTGAAGACACTCAGGGAACAACAACAGTGTGTGCTGGGGCCTGACCACAGACTCGTGCGGATGCAACATTCGGTTGGGTTGGGGTCACGGTTTCGGGTCATGGTTTGGGGTCCTGGCCCACACATGCAGGGTTCTCCCTCCTGGGAGTACCAGCAGTCCTTGGAGTTGAGAGCCAAGGAAGATGGTTACCTGGCCAGGGAGGGAGGAAGAGAGTGATCGCCGGGAAGCACACCCAGCATGATCTCCATAGCAACACAGACTCTAGCAACTGGCCCCAACTGCATAAGGGGATAGGTCATTGTGGCTCACTCCAGCTTTCCTCTTTCACCAGTGAGGCTGAAGAAGCATCCCTGAGCCTGGGGAGCTTCAAGTCACAGCCAGGAGACCTAACAGCAAGGAAGGTTATGATTCAAACCCTGGGTGAGAGAACTCTTTCCTTCCTGTGTATCCCCATGTGCACATGGTTCCAGGGATCCAGTATCCTGATAGCAAACTGGAGACCAAATGGCAGGGAGAGAGAGAGAGAGAGAGAGAGAGAGAGAGAGAGAGAGAGAGAGAGAGAGAAAGGAACTATGTGCAAGAACTCCCAAGGAGACTGCAAAAACCAGCAGGAAGGCAACAGCTGTAATCTGATGCCTTTCATAGCTACAAGTACAGTAAACATGAAACAAATTATCATTCCTAGTCAGATTAACTTGAAACCATAACTAATGCTGGGGATTCAGCTCAGTGGCATAAACGCCCACTTTGCAAGTGCACAGTCGTGATTTTGATTCCCCGGTACAAAACAAAAAACAAAAAAAACCACACTAATGGTGAATGAACTTCCATCCCTGTCACCTGATGCAACATGTCCAGCTTTCCAAACAAAAGAAAATTGACAAATTCAGGATAAAGAAAGTAAAAGAATCTGAGACCTCCAGCAGGCTCAGAAGTTAACGAGAGATGAATAAAGAAGAAGCCTCATTCAGAGCTACTCAGAGAAATTCAACGAAAACACAGGTTTTGGAAGAAAGGGACAGGACATGCACCCTGAAACCAAAATCAGTCTGACATAAGAGACTCATAGATGAAGCCAAACACATATAAAGGACTTAATGGGAAGGCCAGTCCACCGGGTGCTGGTGGTGGATAGATTGGGATGACTGCCTTCCTTACCTGGAATCATAAAAGAAGAATAAAAAGGGACATAATAAAATAGCATGACTAAATCAAGCCATGCAGGACAAACTTGGGATATAGGATGCTCTGCCCCTGGTATCTTCCTCCAAGCAGAAGATGCTACAGTCCAGCAGTAAATTCTGCCAACAAGAATTGTTCCCTCCCTGAGGATGGTCAGTCTGACTTTTCTTATTTCTATTTCTTTCCTTTGTTCTTTTCTTTTGCTTTTCAGTTTGTTTTTTTGCCCATTCCTCTTGCGTACCAGACTGCTAACTTGCACCACCAGAAGCAAGGTTAAAGCCTACAGGGGTGCTTGGTAAATGGAAGAGCCACCCGTCCTCTGTCACTTGTGGGTAGACAGGGTGGAGAATTACTCAGCCCTGCACCACAGGACTGCAGCCCCAGGTGGGAGCGGAAAGGTGCCCCACAGCCCCTCAACTCACCCGAGGAAGCCACAGACTACAGCAGAGGCAAGTGACAGTGACAGTGGCAGCAGGACTTGAAAGCATCCCACCTCAGGAGAAGGGTAAGAACTGGGACTGAGCAGCCTTGGGCTGAGCAGCAGGAGCACAGGACCAGGCCACGTCCCAGCGTCCACCCCACCCCGCAACCAATGACCCAAGAGGACAGCGGCTGCCAGGGGAGAGGACCAGGGAAGGCTGAGCAAGGGTGAGGAGCAGCCGAAGGTACGCCAGGGCTGGGAACAGCTCCGTCTCTGCCTGAAAACAGCACAGCAACTGGGAGTCTCTGCCAAGGGAAACAGGGTAAGGAGTGGGAGGCCACTAAGGAACATCAGGAAGAACTGGCTGGAGACTCTGGCCCCAGGGTCCCACATCCGGAGGCCAAGATCACCTCAGATTCAGCACAAACCCTACCGGAAGCTTGGCAGTGTTACCCAGTAGTGTTGGACTCTTGGTGGACACCAGAGGGATTTTGTTCTTTTCTTTTCTTTTCTCTTTTCTTTTGTTGTTGGTTTGTGATTTGTTTCCTGTTCCTTTTCCTTTTTGTCTTTTACCTATTTTTTATTCTAATTTATCCATCTCCCCTCCCCCTTCCTTGATGTATGTCTATATTTAATCACACTGTCCTATGACTGAGCCTTCTTTCTAATTCTTCCAGTCAGTTTCAGTTTCATTTGCTTTCTCCTTCATTCTTTCTCTTCTGCCCTCTTCTCTGGTTTCCCAAAGCTTGAGGGATCATCCTTTGTCCTCCAGCCTGGCTTCCACATTATTTCTTTTCAGTTATCTCTGTTCTATCCACTCTCCTTAAATTTCACCACCAGAAGGTAAAAACATTCTACGCAGGGGAAACCCTTTGTGTACAAGCTCACAATTTACAATCAGTTCTGTTATAAAACTATTGACTTGCTTCTATCATTAAAGGTATAATATTAACAGTTGCTACGTTTTATCAATTTCTAAACTGTGCTTGATACTTTCAGTGCTAACTACACTACTTTAATGAGAAAATGGTATCTGTTATAATCAGTTTTTATCAATTCTGTAACAATACTGAGAAGTTCTAGGGTAATAACCTCACCATACCCCAACACCAAAAGATGGGGAACTGAACCAAACAGCTGCCAACATCTCACTCTTAAATAACTGAAAAGGTCTCATCTTGGGACAGACACAAACCAAGACACCCTACACACAGAAGACACCCTCAACAACAAACATTGCCTCGAGAGGCTTTGATACTAGCAATAAAGCTATCTACTACAAAAACGTACAATGATCCAAGCAGAAAACAAATTTAAAAATTTTGAAATAGAAAATGACAAGACACAGAAACAAAATGCAATCTTAGACCTCCAGCCCACCCAGAACAAGTCCAGCAGACACCAAGATAGAGGAAAATGGAACACGTACCTGACATTTCTGAAACACCAGCAATGGAAGTAAAGAGACAATCCATGAGGCTAGAGCGGAAATTGGATCAGAAATAATCTCTCAGGGAATAAAAGAACTGTTAACATTTATAAAGGAATTGCTTGGAAAATCTAGAGTAGTGATAGATAAAAAATAGATTATAATAGAAAGAGAATGAAAACCATGAAACCATAAGAAAGAGATAGAATGCATAAAATGAATTCAAACATATATATACAGGAAATTAAATTTCCATTGAAAGCTTAAAGTGCTTGAATGAAACTGAAGACAAACTTTAAGACCTTGAAGCTTTTGATAAAGCCCAACACTTGTTCATATTAAAAACCTTACAGAAACTCAGAACAAATGGTGTCTACCTCAATCTGATAGGAGTCATGTATGACAAACCAACACCCAACATTATACTAGATGGACAAAATCTGAAAGCTTTCACTCTAAAATCAGGAGTAAGACAAGGATGTCCACTATCACTGCTCCTATTCAATCTAGTTCTAGAAACATTAGCCAGAGCAATTAGACAAGAGTGGGAAATAAAAGGAATGAGGATAGAAAAGGAAGAAGTTAAATTATTGCTATTTGCAGATGACATCATATGCTACATAGAAGACCCTTAAAACTCTAGTAAAAGACTGCTAGAGGTAATAAGCAAGTTCAGCAGTGTATCTGGCCACAAGGTCAAGACTCTAACATCAATAGCATTCCTGTACACAATCACCAAACTCAGAGAAAGAAATTATGGAAATAACAATTTTCACAATAGCATAGAGAAAAATGAAATACTTAGGAATCAGTCTAACAAAGGATATAAAAGACCTAAACACTGAAAATTATAGTGCTCTACAAGAAGAGATTGAAGAGAATGCGAGAAAATAGGAAGGTATCCCTTGCCCTTGGTTAGGAAGACTGGACATTGTGAAAATGGCCATACTCCCAAAACTGGTACACAGATTTAATGCAATCCTGATCAAAATACCAGTAATATATCTTACAGATCTAGAGAAAACATCCCTAAAATTCATTTGGAAACAGAAGAAACCCAGAATAGAAAAGGCAATTCTGGGCAACAAAGGCAAGGCAGGAGGCATCTCAATTCCTGACTTGAAATTATATATAAAGCTATGGTAATAAAATCAGCATGGTACTGGAAAAAAAAAACAGATCTTAGGGTCAATGGAATAGATTAGAAAATGCAAATACAACTACAAAGACCTTCAGCCACCTTATATTTGACAAATATGTTCCCTGGAAGAAAGATAGCCTCTTTAATAAATAGTGCTGGAAAAATTGGCTCTCCACATGCTGAAGACTGAAAATAGACCATGTCTATCTATCACCATGCACTAAACTGAAGTCAAAAGGGACCAAAGATTTAAATATTAAAATAGAAACACTAAATCTACTGGAAGACAAGGTAGGTAAAAACCTTGGAGACATAGGGGTAGGGAGAGAATTCACGGACAAAACGCAAACTGCATGGGAAATACTTCAAAGAATAAACAAATGGGATCTTATTAAAAAGCTTTTGCACTTCAGAAGAAAACACCAAAAGATAGATAAGAAAACCCATAGACAAAGGACTTATATACAGAATATTTAAAGACTTGAGAAACATCAGACCCACCAAATTCAAAGACCCAGTTCAAAAATGGGCATCTGAGATGAACATGTATTTCTCAGATGAAGAAGTACAAATAACAAATAAATAAATGAAGAAATGTTCAACATCATTGGTCATTTGAGAAATGCAAATTAAAACAACATTGAGATTCTACCTCATCCCAGAAACAGTGGTTGTAATCAATAAATCAACCAACAACAAATTCTGGCCAAGCTGTGAGGGAAAAAACCCTTCTCCACTGTTGGTGGGAGTGTAGACTGATACAGTGTAGACTGATCAGAGTGGAAGTTCCTCCAAAATCCAGAACCAGAGGTCCCATTTGACCCAGCTATTCCCTTTCTGAGTATTTTCATAGAAGAATTAAAAGTGTCATACCATAGTGATATATGTGCAGCCATGTTTATAGCAGCATAATTTGTAATAGCTAAATCTTAGAAACAGCCCAAATGCCCATCAAGCATGGAATGGATAAAAAAAAACATGTTGTAGTTTTATACAATGGAGTACTATTCATTTATAAAAAGGATACACTCGAGGCTTTTATAGGTAAATTAATGCAAATTGAGACCATACTCAATTTTCATATTGTTTTTTTGTGAAGGCCTGTAATGCCTTTATTACCTGATTGTGATCAGTTGTATACTATTTTGTTTTGTATGAATTCATTTTATGTGAAAATATAGATAACTACTTAGAAGAAAACAAGAAACATTATGGTAGCCACTGTAGATCTCCTGTTATCTTGTTTTAAAATTTGTGTCACTTACATTGTTCTCTTCTGATCTGCTTTGTTCTGTTTTGTTACAGTTAGTTTTACCTTTTTTAAAAAAATAAAATTAAATTTTAAAAAGTAAGTGAATTACACAAGACTTACATGTGTGTAAGCCTCTATTGTCTCCTTAAGGTAAGAAACTGAAAGATTAAATAAGACTCAAAATGTATAATAGATATTGTGAAAGAGAAAGAAACTGTTTAAAAGGAAATAACTGGGGTGGAGGAAAGGAGAAAATAAGGAAGAGAAAAGAAAAAAAATATGTATATATGACACCTAAGACAATTAGACTACTAATTTCTATTTCCATTGGCTCATTGAAAAGAACAGTTTGTGCTTAAATGCTCTGATCAATTTTTCATTCCTATATCTTGTAATCTGAGCAAGCACTTTGAAGATAACTATGCAATATATTAATCATTGTTAATCCCTTATTAGCTTGTTTTGAAATTCTGTATCACTGTGTTTATTATTTTTTCTCTTTAAAATAAAAAACTGTTAACTCAGATGTAACAGTTGTTTATGTTGGCAGAAAGAGTACTCAGAATGGCTGGGATTTATATGTTAAAAGTTCCAATGGAGACAGTAGATGTGAAGAACTGTGAGTTGGTGTAGAGATGGGCTTTATAAGCAGCAGAAGTAGGTACTGGAGAAGTGAGGAACACCCTCGAGACTTATTGTGACCCTCTCACCGCCAGCAAGATGCAGGGAGTGAAGAATTGAGGGCTGAAGCTTTGCAGAATCAAACTAGAGAGACCAAAGCATCAAAGGTGGACAGAACAGCCAGGAACAGCAGCATAACTTCAAAGGCCAACACAGATGCTATCAGAATACCAAAACGAGAAGCAGGAGAGAGTAGAGAACACACTGATGAGAAGTAATCTTGACCAGAGGTTCTACAAATTAGCAGGTGCAAAACACTGATTCAGGAGGTGGAAGACTCAAAGCAGGAAGAGATGAGAAATCTCCTCCAACAATAAAAATAAAGAGCAAAATAAAAGATAATTTAAAAATCATGGATGTATATCTTTTTCACAAGGAAAGGTGACCAAGAGATGGAGGAAGTGGAAGGAAAGGGAATAAAAAAAGGAATTAAGGTGTGTTGAATATAGGTACCAACTACCAAAGAGGAATTATCCACTGCAAACCCATATCAATAAAGATAAATAACTAATTGATTATAAAAAAAGAAACTTCCTAGGCATAGTATTTGTCAGGTTTGTCAGAAGACAAGCAAAGAAAACTTAAAAGAAAAATTATTTTTAATTTGCTTTATTTAAACAATGATAAAAATAATGATTTCCACCAAAAACCATAAAGTAAGAGTCTACTGAAACATTTCAAATGTTGAAAATTAGCAAACTAGAAATCTACATAGAAGAATGTAAAGATATACTGTGAACATGTACTAGAAAATATTTTAAAAGTTAAAAAACCATAGTTCAAATGTTGAACAATTCTACAGTCCATAAAATTGATCTATTACAAAGAAGGAAAAATAAAATTTCTTAGACAAATAAAACTGACTCATAGGAAAGAAATATGAAAATTTCTTTGAGAGAAGGAAAATGAGGGACTCATAATCATAGACAGAAAGAAATGAGAATCAGATGGGGAAATGAAAGTAAAATAAAACATTTAATTTCTCCTAATATTTAAATTTATTTTTAGTGTAAACAAAATACATATCACAAAATTTTCCACTTTGTGTGTGACCCATCTGTAAACTCTTCAACTTGAAAATTCAGTACCTATTTAAACAATCCTTGACTTCTGGATAGCAATAGCAAGAAGACTGACTCAGCCTGACAGTGTGGCTTAAGAAAGTGTACCTGAATTTATTAACAATTATGATAGGAGCACAGAGGCAAAATGTGATAGATTTTTCAAAATAAATATTACTGTATGTTCAGAGATGCCAAAAATAGTCATGCAATACAGGTACAAACCTGTAGATATTGATTCAACTTTATCAATAATCAATTTAAATGTAAAATTCCAAATAAACATTTTAGGAGACAGAGACTGTCAAAATTAATATTAAAAAGGCTCATGATGTTTGTTTACAAGAAAGTTCCTATTTGCTTTTAAAGAAGGTCATTTTAAAAATTAAAAGTTTAGCAGTAAAAGGACATGCCTTGTTGATGACAGCATAAAGTAATATCAAATAGTAAGTAAATTTGTTCAGAGTGGACTTCAGAACAAAGAAGATTGTTGGGAAAGAAAAACCTTTCACAGAGACAAAGACTGTTCCATCCAAAAGACACAGCAAACTTAGATGCCCTAAGCAACAAATCCAAAATCATGAAGTGCTCCAGAAGCCAATCATGAAAGCAAGAACTTTATAAATCCGCTGTTTGGGTGGAAATTTCAACATCTGTATTTCAGTAACAGACAAAACAAGCACATGGACAACCAACCTCATCCACTGTGTTTATGGACTGTCCCCAGAGCAGAATGGCAGCAGTCACCCTCCGGACTCAAACGAACATTCTCTAAGGCCATCTGCACTTTTGGTTGCACAAGTATTTATTCAGAAAGTATACTAACTGAGGCAGATAGAGTGCTAGTGAAGTGTTTATGAATGCTGGGTTTAACGGGGAGCACCACAAATTATTTTTAATAAGAACATCAATGCCTCAGATAACTTATATTCTTTAAATAGAAAATGCAACTCAACTAGACATTAATAAAACTTAGTTGGAAAATCCTCAAATATCCACAAACAAAAGAGCATATGTCTAAATAACATTTTATGAGAAGTCTTAAATTTTCAAACATATTGAAAAACATTTGAAAATAAAAATGCATTTTTTTAAATTTGTGAGATGATTTATATTACTGAGAGAATATATCACTAAAGAAATATCTACAATGTGCTAAGATTCTAAGAGAAAGAAAAAACTCCAAAACAAAGAGTAATGAAAAATCAATATTTTATACATATATATGATATTACAAATATCCAAACTATAGAAAAAATCAACAAAATAATTATGTGAATCTTTGAAAAGATCAGTAAAATTAATAAATATCTCTGCTAGACAGAAATATAAAGAAGTATGGGGCTATTAATAATTCCTGAAATCAATGTGGCATCATTATCAATGATCTTATGAATATTAAGTTTTTTAAAATGCTGTTTTATTATATGCAGATAAATATGATGACTTATATACACGTCATCTGAAACACTGAAATTTACAAAACAGAGAAAATAAATACAATTATACTACCTCAGTTCACGAACACTTCAGTTTATAAACAATGTAGTTCACAAACAAAAGTGTTCAGCAAAAGTTTGCTTCCCTTCACAAACTCTACAGAGGCAACAAACACATTCACAGCTGCCTCCTCCACACAAACATGAATACAGCCTTTCTCCCCAAAATTCTAAAACAAATAAAGTTTATAAACTGAGGTACCATCATAATCTGAATAAGATTATATTTTTTTAAGAAAAGCAATGTATGATTAAAATGTAAACCACCTGGTTCAGATAATTTTACTGAATTCTCTAAATATTTAGGAAAAAATTATATTAATTTCACACATTTCAAGCCAGCAGAAGGAATCTTTACTCATTCTGAAGCAGTGGAGATATTACAGTAAAAAAGACAAATACATGTCATATATAGGCATGCAGAATCCTCAACAAAATATTACCAGTAGGAGGTCAAAGGTGTGTGCCTGAGTTACTTTTCTCTCATTGCTGAGACAAAATACCTGACATCGAAAGTTAAAGGGGGGAAGTTTATTTGGCTCACAGTTTGTAGAGGTTTTAGTCCATAATCTGGCTCTAAGGCAGGGTGGCATGGCAGTGGGGCAACAGTTCATGGTAGGTAGAAGGTCACAAGGCAACAAGGGATGATCACAGCCTTGACCCTGGCATTGCACAGTGAATCAATCCCAGTGTTTCACACTTTAGATCCAGCCACTTCTGAAAAAGCCTCATTTATGACCACATGGGGCTTTGGGGGGACAGCCAGACATAAGCCAAAACAGTATGTTAAAACATTTATACCTCATAACACCCCAGCAATTAGCAAGATGGGATCATGTTTTAAAGACTGATTCATGAAACTCATCGCATTCCAGGATAGAGTTCTGAATGTGATAGAACAAGGCCATTGTATGATAAATGCATGGAACAACACCAACAAATATACAAGAGAATGTGCTGATTCAAATCACCTTGTATGTGCATGTTTCATAGGCAAAAGTGGCTGCATACAAACACCACCCCTGAGCTCAGGAAATCATTTTCTAAAGTTCCAAGGTTAATAATTCTAGTACTGTGTTTAAAGACAGGGACACTTGAGTGGAATGACTACATAGATTGTTGAGTTGTGTTCCCCAGTAGAAATTAATAGATAAACAAGGACAGGAGCTAGAATCACCAAAGTTGTGGGTTACCACTGAAGATCGCAGTAATAATTCATGTTTAATTCTGTATTGATAAAGAGATATTCATGGACATGGCATATGCATTGGATAGTGTGTCCACTTGATCTCTCAGATAAGAGGGTCTAGAGGAAAGACTCCCACTAACTTGGATACATCTAGGACTCAGGTCTTAATTTTCAACCTTATTGTCCCATAAAAATAATCAACACCCTTTGGATAAATCATTGATCATAGCACTGTAGACATATACACATTATCAGTCTCATAATGCCAGGAATTAAGAATGTGGAAAATAAAAAGAAAGAAAAAAATTATGAGATGATATCAAAAAAGCATGGGAAACAACTTATAAAGCTTCCAGTATTTAAAATTGGATCATTTTGAGTATTAATAGTGACTGACAGTAATAATAGTAATGCACAAAATAAAAGTATAAAGTGAATATAAGTACACACACTTGTAAATTACAGATTTAATGCACATATGAATAAACAGAAGACGAGACAATTCTGTGCAAAGGACCATATATACGTATGTTTTCCCATCCCTCTGGGAGGTGAAGCTGACGCACCTTACACTGAAGTTTCATTTAATGGCTTAGCTGCAGAGAGGGACCCCTTGGAAAGCAGCAGAGGTGAAATCTCACAGTGGAAAAACCAGGCCAATGCTGCCCTAGGCAGATGACCAAGTCCAGCATCGACGTCTCCGATGGTTCATGTTGGTGTTAGACACCCTTACTCTCAGGTGATAAAAACGGCACAGTGTTAGTGATTACAGAGCGGCAGCATTGTGAGCTGGTTCCCTGAGCCTGAGCACACAAGGAGAAAGCTGGGTGTCTGACTGCCTGGATGTCTCATAGCCCCCGGGCAGATGCCGACTCACCGATCTGTGCTAGACTATTGCAGTCAATTTACTTGGTACGTTTTGTTATTAACATATGTATTAAAATATGCAGAAAATATTATTCTAATTCATCTAGAAGGAAGCAAATTGTTGGTGTGTGGCCTGTACCTGTTGGAATTTTATATTTATAGTGCATCACACATTGGTGATGTTCACATCTTAAGCAAGTCTACAGTTATGTGCTCAATATCCCTGTACTGCCACTTTTTATTTTCAGGAATTCTATGCAATCATTTCTATCAGTATTCTGATTTTATTTTTTGCGGGGAGTATTGGGGATTGAACTCATGACCTTGTGCTTGGCAAGCAGGTGCTTACACCACTGAACTAAATCCCCACCCAGCCTTCAGATTAATACAAGCTGACATTGGCTGAGATGGTGTCATGCTAATGAAACTTTTTAAAACTTTAAGTGACAGTTGAAAGTAAGTGTTCTGTATTGTAGGGGCCACAAGGACTTCTGGTCACACACATGGTACTCACAAGAATGGTTTTCATCACACAGCATCGTAAGTCCTGGGCCCTGCCCTGGTTCCTATTGGTCACCCACTTAGACAAGATACGTTTTTGTCACTTCACCCAATGCATTCCTGTTTCCATCAATGTTTAATAGCTGCCAGCCACAGAAATCGCTTCTTTCGGTTCACTCCCGCTGTGCTGCCTCGGTAATTTATTTGGAATTCACACTATTTTAACTGTTTCACAATATCCAGTTATTTGTATTTTTATAAATGTGGGTTCAAAGCCCTGAGTGGATGCAGTTCATGGCAAATTCCCTTCATTATTGTCCCTCTGAGCAGATTTGAGTATCATTCATAGCACTGTTTCATGATATATCTTTAGCAAGATTTAAAAATTTGACTCAGTGCATATAGGGCACTGGATCCTGATTTGGAGAGGAAATAAAACCTACCTTTGATGAGGTAATCATACAGTAAATTTAAACCAAATTTTATTTTATTTTTTTTTGTGGTACCTGGGATAGACTCACGACCTTGTGGTCCTCAGGTGGACACCTATGCTGCTGAGCTAAGTCCCCATCCCCCAATTTTAATACTTAATATCAGAATCAATTATTTATTGATTTTATATTGTTAAAGTATACGAGATATTCGAAATATAAAGAGAATGCTGCTAATTTCAGTTAAGAGATTTTTTAAAAATACCAGACATTGTTTAGAAACGTTTATCAAGGAGTATTCTAAGAAAGGATTCATGGCTCATCTATAACAATTTTATCTGGACCACACATTTATTCACTCAGAAAATAAGAATTCACCATCCACATAAACAGAAAGGTATCTCCTTCCTTGGCTTTCCTATCCACAGTGTGTAAAGAATCTCCACAGCGGCCCCTTCCCTAGAAAACGCTATGGCCCAGCTCTGACATTTCTCACATGGGAGAAGGGAGTCAGAATGACAAAGCCTGCTAAACAGACAATCCATAGTCGCATCCCCAGAAAATCCTGAATGTTACAAGGAAAAAAAAAAAAAACTTGATGTGTTTTGTGTGGGCAATTACATTTATAAACAAAGCCCTTATGAAAACTGACAAAATTTAATTTTAGAACCCATTCAGAACTCTGAAGCATCCATCTGATTTTTAAAAAAAAAACATTCTATGGAGATTGGAGAGGAGAGGCGAAAGGTACTTTATTTTTGGCTGCCTTAGAGGACAAGGTCAGCAGAGAACACCATTCAAACAGTCAGAGGTCAACAAATCCAAAATTAATGAGAAATGATGCAAGCCCACTCATTTTAACTTTTCTTTAACTCTAAAAAGTCCTGTGTTTTGTTCCTGAATTCAGTGGAATCTAAATACCCAACTGTCTGAGCTTCCCTCAGAAGGTTCTTGCTTGTTCCATGCTTACTGTGCCTCCCTGAGGTCTTCTGCTCCTAAATGAGAATTTCAAGTTGAAGAAGTAAAGGGCAGAGTTGTCAAAAACATTGAGCAACATCTCCCAGAGCTGGGTAAGTGGATCGATGACTTCTTTTACATTTGGGAGATCCATTCCTAGAATATGGACTTCTGTGCCCAGAAAGGTAACATCGTGAATGAAAGCTATTCTCTGTGTATGTGTGTGTGCACATGTGTGTGCATGAGTGTGAGTGTGTGCATGAAGCACTACAGCTAGTTGATCTCTAACTTTATGTGTTCTTTAGAGAAATGGTCTGTCAGGACTTTACCTCTTTTTAGTAGGTTTATCTGTTTTCATGCTATTGAATTGTATGTGTGCTATATAAATTTTGCATTTCAACCTGTATCAGTCAGAAGGCTTGCAAACATTTACACATTCTGCAGCCTGTATCTTCTCTTTGTAGCCACAATGCAATAATCTCTCTTGCTATGCCAAAGAGATATCTTTAGTTCCATGTTTCACAATGTCCAAGATATGCAATCAGAGTATGTATCCATGAACACAAGTGGGCAAAGAAAATTTGATATATATATATCATATATATATATATATATATCATATATATGTGCAATAACATAAAATTCAACCATGAAAAAGAACAAAAACCTATGATGCGTGGCATGTTTGAATTTAGACAAAGTTACACTGAGACAAGCCAGGCACAGAAAGCTAAAGACTGCATGATCTCACTCAGAAGTGGAATCTAACAAAGTTAATCCCATAGAGACAGAGAATAGCGGCTGGCAGAAGCTTAAGAATTTAGGAGCGAGGGAAGATGGGGTGACGTGTGTTAAATAATATGTAATTACAGTCACATGGCAGTGATATTAAAATAACAGCCACAGTAGGCATGTATACGGAGACAGGAACACCGGAATGAACGGGCGGGTCCGGGAACGGGTGGCAGAGACAGAGAGGAAAGCTAGGCAAGAGAGGACCAGTGCACAGCTAGGATCCTCTCGGCACTGCTTGCTAGAGCTACAGGGAGGTGTTGACCCTGAATGCGTTGAGGATGGCTCCACTCCGAGAGTATGCACTGCCCACAGGTGAATTGTGCAACGTGAAGTTAAACTGCAAGACGGCTGCTTTCCTGTGAGGAATGAGACTGGTTTGCCCCACGCCGTTGGGATTGTGTGAGTGCTACCCGAGACCAGGAGGACCTGATTCTTACCTTACACCACACAACCCTTCAGCACGTATTCCTTTTCCCTCGGCTTCTCCATTTTGTGCTGTATTTGAAGACATTGATTTAAAACAAATGACCATAATTAAATACGCTAAGTTAAATTTTGAATAAGGTCTAGTTTTAAAAATCATAGTTCAAAGCCATGGATTTAGCTTAGCGGCACAAGTGCCTGCCTGGCAAGTGCAAGGTCATGCGTTCCATCCCCAGAAAAAAAATCTTGTAAAAATCATACTTCAGGAGTGAGCTCTTTTTTTAACTTAGGTTTTAGTGGATGAAGAAATGCTTTAAAGCCTAATCTCTAATTTTTTGAAATGTGGGGACTATGCCCACCTGGAATTTTATTTTATTTTTTGTAATGCATAAGTAATGCATTATTTGTTTTAAAATTATATAGAACTTATGAACTGTATAGACATTTGTAACATTTTAAGTCAATCTTTGTACATCACGTTCAATAGCTTTACTAATATGTGTTTATTTATGACTATAAGTCAATGTATTAAAAACTCTCCTAGATAGAAGGCAGGAAAAATAAAAGTGGAGCATCTTTAAACAAATAGAACAAATCTCTGAAAAGTACCAGAAGTGTCTTTGGTTTGGGGAATCATTCTTTTGTGTCTTTAAAGTTCCATTTAAAAATCAGAGATTTTCATTTCCATGTACAGTTGGATTGTGGCCAACACGATAACTTTTAAGAACTTTTTCTCTCTCTTTTTCTCTCAGGGTTGTCAAAGTATTTGCCTATATTATTTAAATTCTGAAGTTCTATCCTTTATATTTGTCTTTAAGGTCACAAAATTTACTGCAGTTATGTCATCAGGGGAGAATCAAATTTAATTCCCTTCTCCTGATAATGACTCATTGACTGGGGCTTAGGCAGCCGCTGGGGCTGTAACTGCTGTGTTCATGTTTCCGTGCATTTGAGGGTTTCTTCCCCAAGCTCCCTCTTCTCCTCCTTGGATTTTACACTCTCAGAGTTCACCATGCCTGCAGTGAATTCATCTTCTCCCTCGGGTATTTATTGTGTTTCCTGCACCTCTGGATCCACGTCTTGAACTGTGAAAGGATACCCAGCTCTTGTCTGTAACTAGTACCGCACATCCCTGCCCCACGGCTTCTCAGAGAACATATTCACATCAGCCCAGTCCCTTGTCCATTCACGTTATCTGTGTTTCTCTCTGGACAACTTTCTGAGTAATTTTTCCAGATCTGTCTTTGAGTTCACTGATCACATTTAGTGGCGTCTTTATGTTCACCTTTTGTTTCTTTCTCATTGTTTTTAGTTCCTGTTTTTCAGTGTCTTTAGGTGTTGTTTTCACTGCTAGTTTATAGCTTGAGGAGTATCTGACATTTCATTCTTTCAGAGGCTGATGCTTGTTGTTAACCTTGATTCACAGCAGCGTTTGGGTAATTTTTCTAACGAGCACTTGGCTGCTGGGTTGTCTGAAGGATCCTGTTTGCTTAGCTCCCTCCAAAGCTCATGTCCTAACGCAGCACTTCTGCCCAGCACTGTTCACATGGTGTCCTTTGCACCCTTTGTGTCCTGTGGAACATCACAGCACTGGCCCCAGGTCCATCTCCAGGGTACCTGTGTACACCGGGTCCCCAGCTCCTTTTTTTTCTATTGCTCAAAGTCCCTATGCTTGTCACTTGTGCCTGATTTTTGTCTTGGAGGCAGGGTTAGTTTTATGTGGTAGACTTAACAACTCGTCTCAGAATTAATGGCTGAACTATCAGGAATTAGTTTTCTCACTGAGGTTTGAAGTTATGCTGTTACCGGAGCTGCGGTATCTCAGAAGATGGGTGAAACCCATCCCTCACGTGAGTCCTCTTGAGGGTGTTTCTCCTGGTGGCTGCATCTCCCCCAACCCCTGTCTGCCTCTGTTATCACACGGCCTCTTCTGCCCACGCCTTCTCTTCTGTTCTGACAAGAAGGGGTGTTCTTGGATTTACAGCCACCTGCCCTCATCCCCTGGTACTTACTTCCTGCAGACTCCTCTTTCTAGATCAGGTCTCCTTCCTGCTTTCTGCAGCCAGAGCGTGCACTATGCCTCAGGGCCACCATTCAGTTCCACACTGAGGCTTTGCTTGTTTTCTGTGAGATAATGTTCTCTCCCTTGATCTGATTTCATGACTCTTTTTCAGATGACATTGTTTACCTAATGGCTTTTTCTGTGATGTTTTCCTGAAGTACATGTTTAGAGTCAATATTGTTTCATAGCTGCCGTGTCCAGTTTTGGCTAAAGTTATAGGTACAGAGACAATATAGATATGGATGAAATGGGTGTAGATCTAGACACTAGGCACAGACAGCTGCAACATGAAATTCTCCCATTATTCAACGAACATTTACCACGTTGGGGTCACTCGTCTAGGTACTGCTCCACCTGCTGAGGATGTCGGAGTAAATAGTACATGAATCAAAGTCCTTGTTTACATGCCCTGAGTTACCAGTGAGAACTGGGTTGGTTGTACTGCATGGTTAACACTGAAGGCGGACTTGGGGCGCTGAGATCTGCACCAGCACGGAGCTCCCGGAGATCCTGCCTGACAGCAGCTGGGCCTCACCAGAGGCTGTGCTGTGTGTGGCCTTAAGCACGGTGCTCTCCTTAATGCAGTGTTTTCACTTTTGAGCAGTTTTGGAAAGACAGCCACGAGACATAACTTTTGATCTTAATTCCACTGCAAACAAACTGGATGACGTTTGAACCTGTCTTTTAATTTTTCAGGGCTTTGATTTCACTGGTGTGAAATGGGAGACACAAACTAGAAGAACAGTCAAGGCCTTTAAAGGTTTGAAATTCTAAGACAGTTTACAAAACCAGCGTGCGGGAGGGTGTGACATTTGTGGATGAGATTAAACGCGGACTCCGTGCAGACAGACGTGGGAAACGTGATCTCTGTCCTGCCGGCGGATGCATTGCTGTTGCCTGCATGTCTTCTAATCTTTTATTCTGAATTTAGAGCTGCTGGGTGCTAAATCTGAGAAAAGAACACATCAGACTCAGCAGGAGGCACAGACCACAAAGGCTGAAGTCTGCGGCCAGGCCTGTGGGCTCCCTGAGACACCAGGGCTCTGCAGCTTTTGATGGGATTTAGAGAGAACCATTGTGCAGTGCTTCTGAGATGTGTAATCCAGGGAACAAACAGACAAACAGACCAGGAAGTCAGAATTAGAAGGCAGGGACGCCCAGTGGTCCACGTTGCTCATCTCTGCCTCGGGTGTCTGTGCGGTCTTGCTTGGAGGCCTGGCTGACCCCATTGAGTCTGTAAGACCAGGAATGGGGGCTCCAGGGACAGGGGCTTTGAATTTAGTCACTTACATCAAATGGAGCCCTCTCCCCAGGATACTGTTTATGAATATGCCAGAGCATTGTCCCCATGACAGTGACACATGTTACCTCCTGGCACACAACAGATATGTGACAGGCTAAATGCTGTAGGTCGGAGCCATTACTTGGCCTCACAAAGGCATCTGTGAGCTGCAGTGTGGCCTGAATGACGACGTGGCAGTGGTCGGTCCCCCTGACAGCCTGTGAGGATGGGCCGGAGCTCACTTGAGCTCATCTTTTTCCCCTTGAGCAGCACCACTGGATTTGTTGGCTCGAACAATTATGGTGCTGGCAAAAATGAGTTAAGCAAAATTCAGACATTTGTATTGCAATACTAATTTTTAAAGTACCTTGATAGAAATTAGAGTTCACAGAAGGAAATGAGAAAACCATGCCAACAAATATAAATCTGAAGACAAACCTTAAACCAGGTAACTTTTAAAACAAAAACACAAGTTTTTAAATCCTTATATAAGAGCCAGATACCGCAGCAAACTCCTGTAATGCCAATGCTTGAGAGGTTGAGGCAGGAGGATCGCAGAGAGTTTGAGGCCAGCCTGGACTACACAGTGACTCTGGGGCCAGCCTGAACTATGTAGTGAGAGTGTGACTCAAAAAACAAAGATCCTTTTGGGGACTGACTGTGTGAACACGGACAGAAATGTATGCAGATATAGTTCAGCGCTGGGTTGCGATGGAACGACTCCCAGAAGATGCTTACCACGGCCTTTGCTCTCCTCACCAATGGGGATTTGTGCTGATGGCCAGTTCTCTTCTCTGGCACAAGAAGGCTGAATTCCTTGCCCTCCTTCAATGTGTCTGAGGCCAGTTGATTACTTTGTGTCTCATGTCAAACAAGGTGATTTTATTTGGGAATAAAAACTCTCAAAGGCTGTCTAATTTCCTCGTTGGCCTTCTGGGCCCAGACTTGCATTATTCACTTACTCACTCTTAACTAAGTGTCAATTACTAATTCATATATTCAACCAAATTCCATGTACATATCACACACACACACACACACACACACACACACAGACTCCAGTCAGGAAGGTGCTATCACCAGGTTCATGAGCTGTCTCTGACCTCTCCCCTGAAGGGCTTCCATTCTAGACACATCAGGAAACAGTCCTTGGCTAGAGTTTACGGTGAACTACACAGAATGAGAAGACATGGAGTCACAGAGCCTGTGAAAACAGGCCGCTGATAAACATTCATTGAGTGAGCGAAAGAGCCTGAGGGAATCTTTTAGGGATGAGCGATGGAGAACACAGGGTAAGTACAAGGGTTAAAGAGGACAAGGGACCGTGGATGCAGGAGTCAGAAGACACTGTTGTCAAAGCCGTGCGTGTGATGCAAACCATCGCACTATGCAATAAGGGCTGGTATTATAGGAAACAGTATTACGCACCGCGTGATGACATATTACAGTACCTGTGTTATTAGATCATAGTATCCTACTGTTACAGGTATTAATATAAATTTTAGTTATGGACGTACACTAATACATGCATTAATACAACATGTTACATCAACTGTCACACTCAAATGTCACCTAAAACATTGTTGGTACTGTGAAAGCTCCCCGTCTGGAAGAGGAGGCCAGCAGTGACCCACGGCGTCAGCCTGGTGTGAAGAGCAGGTGCTTATGAAAAGTGCAAGGAAATCACCATCAGATGGAAGATGGACAAGGAACCCACACAGAAGAGACTGAACTAGGTCACTGAACTAGAAGGTCGTGAGTGACCAGTGAGTACTGGTGTCTCTGTGTGCCTGGCTTGTTCTAGTTGCTTTGAGTCTGTATTGGGTTTGATGCTTGCAGCAAGCACTAGGCACTCTGGATTAGCTCCTCCTTAGTGCGTAACACAGAGGAAGCCAAGCCAGCCCGGATCCCTGCATTCAGGTATCTGGAGCTGCATAATCACATGGCAGAAGGGTCTCTCTAAGTACCTCATATAATTTTGGAACTCAGATGATCTTTCACTCAAAATGACATAAAGTCTGGAGAATAACATTGAACAGAGAGAATTCTATTACCACACATGATTTAAAGGAATTCACGTTCTTGTAAACCTTTAAAAATATTTTTCCTTATCCTTGAAGTAACTACCAATAAGTAAATTTTTATTGAGAAATAGAAAAAAAGTCCCCTGCTATTATCTATTTGTATATATTTTTTGTAAAAAAGACTCCATTTTATCCATGACTTGTATCTACTCTAAGTGACCTTCTGGCCATGATTTTATGATTATGGTGCACAGTTTCGTAATTATGTTGTTCTCAGATTAGTTCATTAATAATGTTTTATAGAAGCAAGAAGAGGTGGTTGGGAGGGGCCCACGCTGGAGTCACGCAGAGGCCCCAACATCCGCACCCGGTCTGGAGTCTCCATGCAGCTGGATGGGAAAGGGGAAGCCCTACTTCCTGAACCTTAGGGTGTCACACACAGGAGCCCACCCAGCACAGCTCAGGTGCATCTCTGACTCGCCCTGGCTTGGGGTGACCTCATGGAGAGAGGGAGGAGACAATAGCCGACCCAAGGAGATGTCTTCCCTTTCAAGCACCAAAAGGCAGGTGCTAGATGTACTCTGCTTTTCATGATGTTATTTGATTCTCAAAAATTTTAGCATAGTCCAATGGACCAAAATAGAAAACTGAGTAGATACAAATAAATTTTTTGACAACAGGGCCAATAGAATTCATTGGGAGACTAAAACATTTCTCAAGAATTTGTGCAGGACAGGACAATTTAGACATCTACAGGCAAAAGTAAACCTCGACCAAAACTCTGCACTTCACAAAATGTTAACTCAAGATGGATCCGGCTAACTGTGAAACCAACACAGTTTTAGGGGAAAATGAGAACATCTTTGGGACTTAAGGTTAGGGAGAGTTCATAGACACCAAAAGCATAATACATAAAAGGAAGAAGTTAGATAGGACTGACTTCATTAAAACTTAAAGCTTGTGCTCTTCAAAAGACTCTTGTGCTCTTCAAAAGACTCTTGTGCTCTTTAAAAGGATAAAATAACAGAGACCAGGAGAAAATATTCCCAGTCCACGTGTCCCAAGAGGAACCAGTGTGTAGAATGTATACAGGTAAAAATATCCCGTGAGAAAATAGACAAAACACACAGAGGAGAAAAAGAAAAAGTAGTACCTCTGTCTCACCCATGGCAAGGTTCATGGTAAAAACCCCTAACAAGCAAAGCTAGATTAGCAAAATAAAGTCACACTAAGCTGTGTAAAGAACGTTTCGTTCCAGAGACCGTTCAGAAATGGCACAAAGAAGCAGGACAATCCGTTCCTCTTAGCGTGGAGGTGGATGGAGAAGGGGAACACGCAGGAGGAGGGGCTGATGGTCCAGGGTCCTCTCACTGCTGCTGCATCTCTGTGGAGGAGGCTGGTCCCCTCCGGCTGTGGGGAGGGCACTTGCAGAAGGAAGGTCTGAGGACCTGTAGCAAGCAGGCAGGGCATCCGAGAACCCTCTCTGTGGCCTAGGACAGTGCAGAAGAAGTCAGTGAAGACTTCCTGCTCTGTGTTGGCAGCCAGTGCCAGAGAGTGCCTTTAGGGGCACTGCATCCTGAACCCCATCAGAGTGGGGAGCGGCACTGCAGTGGAGGTCACCAAACCCTGAGAAGACAGTGGTCACAACCTCATCACCAACACGACAGACACAGACACCTGCAGGAGGCACCATGGCTGCGGAGTGCAAAGGTGGTGTAAGTGAAAACAGTGGTGACATCCAGTGCTGGGATCGGCCCTTCCCAGTGGGGTCACCCCTAGGACACCCCTGGGGATCTCTGTGCACAGTCACTCTGGAAAAGTCTTGCTGGTCCTTAGAACACCAAGTATGCAACTGCCACGTGACCCAGGCTTTGTCGTAAGAGGCATCTGTCCACCAAAGTGCTAATTTGTGCTAAAAAGACACACGTGTGCAGTGGGGAGCTGCTTCACTCCTGGCTGTGCAGATGCTGAAGGACCCAATGTGTTTCCAAGCTGCTGGAGTGGGGCTTGGGCTCCTGACAAGGCCACGCTTCGGATGCCCTGCAGAGTCCCTGGAATGCTGGGCCCATGGGTTGGGACAGCACAATTGTGTCACAGCTGGGGTGACAGTGGTAGAGGTGGAGGATGGAGAAGGGCTTGGGAGAAACAGAAGGAGCCGGGCGCCCCCTTCTCGGGCTCCTGGGGCCCTCGGTGATGGACAGATCTCCCGGCGGGAAGGCAGCTTACTGGACAGGGAAGCAAGCTGTGCTGTGTGTTAACTTCAAGTCAGCCTACAATGATCGTAAACTTCGCGAGAGATTTTGCTTTAAAGAGAAAAATCAACATTTAAAAAACATGTCTGACACACACTCATATTTAATATGCCTCCAGCTTAGAATCAATATTTGATGAAGAATGGCTGCCAAACAGTCTAATTTTCACACTGCATTTGTTATATCACTGGCTTTAAATTAGACAGATGTTCAATTTTATCCTTGAAATTATCTTCGCGAGCCAGTAGCATAAATGCTGCTGAATATTATACGCATTTGAAAAATCCACTAAAACTTCATACAGCTTAAGTAAAACCTGGAAGCATATCTTACTCACCTTCACATCTCAAATTTGAGTAACACTGAAAGGATGGTATGCATTCTCCTGCTCCTGGCTCCCAGTCCCCAGCTGCTGCTGCGTTTGTATTTTGTTTGTACATTTTCTGAAATCCATTAAAAAAGATCACAAAATTGGAGAGAACTCTGGCACATTTGCCCCTTTTCCAACTAAGAGACTTCTTTACTACAGAAAAAGAGTGAAGTGAAAGAACTAGTTTCTTGTTTACTTACTTTAGTAGCAGAAAGTTTTCTGTTGTTTCAGAATTTCACACAACGGGATTTTGATGTCCATGCATTCTGAAATGATTTGGAAACACAATCCACAATTACTGGACAGTAAGCCTGTAGTTTCATATCCATTTTATAAGCAAAAACACCATATTTTGTTTTGAGCAACTCCAAATCTGATTATGTTTTTGTCACATCGGACATGTTCATGTGTATTTTTCATTATCACAGGAAATTCAAATACTGGCAGAGGAAATTACTTCTAAAATCATATAAATTTATGCCTCAGCCATCTTTGGCAATATTTCCATTTAAAATAAATTACCTTTGAAACTTAAAATTGAACTGTGATTAATTTTTGATAATTGTTTTTTCAAAAAATTAATTGGCTTTTATTTAGCTTCTTCATGTCCTTACACCGAAATCACTTGTAATCTGTCTCTCTTCCTTAGGAGTATTTTTCTATGCAATGAGGGCAGGAGAATAAACTTCTCCACTGCTGACCTGCACCAGTACACACAGCCAGGAGGTGTTTGCATCCTGAAAGAGCTGCCTGAGCGGCTGAGGATGGAGCAGAAGCAGTGCTCCCGCAGGTAGGAAAATCCACAGTAGACTCTTGGCCAGCAGAAGCCCAGGCTTCCAGAACCCTTGGCTGGAGGGGAGACTGGGCAGACAGGAGGCACAGTGTCCCAGGGTGAGCCCAGGTCAGGGTGGTCCACGAGTCCAGCCTGCAGTGTAAGCTTGGGAACAGGTTAGGGTCTAGACCCTGATCTCATCCAAATCAAAGTTTGACCTCACAGAACCTGAAGACTTCTGCGTTCAAATACTCAAGAGTTTTCACATGGAACGTTTGCTTATATCCATGCATTCTTTAACAGGCAACATTGCTGACTTGGAAGATTTTCCTGGGCACAGAAAGGCATAATCATTAATGGTGCACACACACACACACACACACACACACACACACACACACACACACACAGAGTGAATTTTAATCAGCCTTTTCTTGAGTCCAGAAGTCAAGGTATTTTTGATTCAGAATGTCACCTCCCTGCACTTGATTTCCTCTTGTGAGGGTAACTCAGCAGCCTAGATCAATGCCTACTACCGTTCAGTGCTTTCTTCCCAGCTTTCGAGGAGGAGGGCGAAGAAGAGGGTTTAAATGTACAACAGTGATAGTAAAGGATCTTTCCGTGCATTTCAGTATGATTGGCATTTGTGGGGAATATTATTCTAGGGAATCCCAAATACTTCCTCCTAAGTGTACATACATATACTCTCAAACATACCTGTAGACAGACGTAGTGATGTCTTAAACTCTTTTGGGAAGATACCTAGAAGGACTTTAGCTGAGTCAAATGTAATTTCTACTTTCGATTTTTGAGGAATCTCTATACTAATTTCCGTAGTAGGTGTACATTTCCACCAACTATGTAGAAGGGTTCTTTTTTCTCTGTAGCCTTACCAGTACTTGTTATGATCTGCTTTCTTGATGATGGCCATTTTTCCTTGAGAAAGGTAAATTTATGTTCCTTTAATTTTCATTTCTCTAATTAAATGGTCAATTAAATGCATCAAATTAAATGATCCATGTACACCCATGTTTAAAGCATCACAATTCAATGTGAGCTAAATCATGGAAGCAGCCAAACTGTCCTTCAACAGATGAACAGATAAAGAAAATACGGTATTTACCCACAACAGAGTACTACTTTGTCATAAAGAAGGACAAATTTGAATCATTTGTGGGAAAATGGATGCATCTTGAGGCCACAATGTTAAGTGACAGTAATCAGTCACCTAGGATTAAGTATTGCATGAAAGGGGACAAGGCATCAAGGACAGGGAGAGAGGGGAGGGAGAAGGAATTGAAAAAGAATCAAAATGTGTAACTCACACGTGTCAGCGCCCCGTGATGAGTGTGACTGTGATGTGCTGTGGCCGTGTACTAGTGAGAAGCGAACAGTCCTGGAACCACGTAAGCTTTGAGGAGAAAGGACTGAGCACCCGAGAGAGAGGCACCTGCACCGGCGCCGGGGGCACGCGGGCTGCTGTGACCCAGTCCTAGCAGTCGCTTATCTGGACTACGATGCCTAGACATTTGGCCGAACGTTACCCTGGCATGGTCTGTGAGAGAATTCTAGGAAATACTAAGCTTGAAAGTGCTTTTAAAAATTCTGGTGAGTCATCAGGCTTGGTGGTGCACACCTGTAATGCCAGACCTTGGGAGGCTGAGGCAGGAGGATCATTGCAAGTATGAGACCAACCAGGACTACAAAGTGAGCTCAATTCCACCCTGAACTGCATAGCAAGATACTTTCTCAAAAACAAACAAAGAAACAAAGAAAAACCTGTTCTGGAGAGGGTATTCTGGAGGGAAACTAGATTTGTGCCAGTACTAAGTCTATCCGATTCAGACTGAATTCTAATATTGAATCTGATACTATCTCACGATTCTATGCAGTTGATCCTCAGAGGCAAGTTGAATACAATGTAGTTATGACTTTGAATGTTCCAGGAAGAAAAGTCGGTATAAGTTTAACTCTTGGAAATAACCAGACCAAAACCTGTTTGATTTTAATGCCACCCAGGTGAAGGGAAGGCCACGCAATCCTCCCCCAACTCAGAATCTGATTCTTAATACAGAGAAGCAGAGTCAGTGCTTTGCTTTAGTCTAGCTCGGTGACTATGGTTTGAGGACCCACGACCTTCCAGGCACAGGGCCCTTAGAGAAGTCATCAATTCAGGCCCGTGAGTGAAGACCTTCGAGCAGGTGCTGAGGAACATAAGAGCCCAGGACTTTCCCCACCAAGGATGACCAGTGCTGGCAGGCCATGGGCCTGTGCATATCAAGCCAAGACTGTCCAGCTCTAGAGAGAGGTGGAAAGATAATGGCCATCTCACAGGACACTCAAGTCAAGTGAACTTGGAGGTGCAATTCTGAAGACACCACAAGTGGGTCACTCAAGTCCCTGAACATTATAAGGACCCTTTGGGATCTCCAAGGGACAGAAACTATCCAGTAAAATAATGAAGCACTTTCATGTGATTTCTGAAAATATTGGGATCCAGTACCTGTGAGATGCATGGCGTCAGGAATCACAGTTGCATCCAGCACGAATCCAGAGGAGAGGCTTTGGTAAAGTGCAAGATCCTAAGGCAGTATTAGTGTGCTTTCTAACCACTATACTGAGGTGTGAGCAATGCACAAAAGGCTACATGTGTACTGTACAGTACTTGATGAGTGTGGAGGGAATTACACACCAGCAAAATCATCACCACAACCAAAACAAACCCCAAAGATATGTGTGCCCTCCAAATTCTCTTCTTTCTCCCTGTCTCTCTCCCTGCCCCTCTCCTCCTGCTTGGGGCAATGGCAAGACCTCATTCTCAGCACCAAGAGCCCACACAAAGCAAGGTGTCCACCCTGGGGAGATGCTAGCTCGCAGCTAGCTTCAGTTTGGAACTGAAATGACAGAAGAGAAATTCTACACACAGCTGAAAAGCTTTTCTCTTTCTCTAAATTCCGCAAAAGGACTAGGCATAAAACAAATTCTCCTAATGAATATTAAATATTTATTATAACCTCTGCTGCAGGAATATAATGGCAAACACAGGGCTCCGGGGGATAAGGGACCATGCAAAATTGCAAAGGTTCGGGTATTTCTTGGGCCTGAGTGGGCCACAGAACCAGATGTGGCTCTTCTGGCTATGACTCTTTCCAACCCAGGCTAGGAGGCTGCACACTGATCCCTGTGACCTGACTGTGGCATGACCCTGCCTAAGGCTTCCCATTGGAGCTTCTTCACTGCGGATTGCAAACCTAGTACGTAATTAAATCATATCAGTGTTACAGTGATTAGGAAATAGGTAAACTAGAAAGACTAACACACATCCCCAAGGTCATGAAGAGGGGCAGGCAGACTTTTAATTTGGAACTGTCTAGTCTGGGCCTCTGCTGTTAACAACAGAGCAATCTTCCGGCCCCTGAGGTTCCCCGGAAGAGAGCTAGGTTCCTTCGAAGTAGTTGTTCCTTTCATCATGCATTACATAATCAGTTCTCATAAACTATTTATAGGTTCTACGGATGCATGAGTCTCTACATGTATTTCTATCTTCCTGTATTAGAGGGAAAAATGAAGACCTAAAACGCCTTCCTCAACCTGTTCAGATCAGTTCTATACTATGTTATTTCATGTGAATTCTCTGTGAGTGAAGATATGGACATCAAGAAACAATATGATAGATAGTGAAGATCTCTGATGGTCTCGCTTTGAAATTTATGTCTCTTACACTGCCTTTATGTGTTCTGTTTTGTTCTGCTTTGTTGTGTTTAATTTTACCCTCTTTAAAAAACAAATGAGATAGGTTCCAATTCCCTGTGTTCTGGAAGTCCCGCCCCCAGTGAGATCTGCCCTCCACCTTCTGCCTCTCTGGGTCCCATTCTTAGTCTCGGCCCCCATCCCTGGTTCACACAGCACCCTGTGTCCTGGAGTTTTATCTGGATGTCAGTACTCCTTTCCCTCTCTTCCATACCTTAGCATCATAGTGAATGATCCCAGCAACAGGTGGCTGGCACCTACTGGGGTAATAGTGTACAAGATTCCACTCTTACCCATGCCCAGTTCCAAGTGGGAATGATCTGAGCTCAACCAGTCTGTGGCCACCAAGCCCGACCTGGGATCCTGGAGGCAAGAGTTCTGGGTTGGCAGGAGTGTTAGCATTTCACACTCAGCGATCCAGAAAGATAGATCTGTACTCAGAGGACTTAATCACAACACCACATCTCCTCAAAGCATCACCCCCAGTGTCCTCTTGTGACCAATCAACTTCAACTGGAAGACAGCTTGAGATGGGAGGGGCAGGGGAGAGGGTCTCTGGTAATGTTCTAAATTCTTCAAATACACATGAGAAAAGCATGTACAGGCCAAATATGGAATTTTATATATATGAGGGACTGTCTAATTATACCATAATGGGTTTAAAAAGAAAATTATTACAGTAAAAGACACACTGCTGTTCACAACCCTCTGCACAGCCCCACAAAATCCATTACACTTTCCGTGTCCTTCCTGCCACTTTCTGAAGCAGTTCTAAAGGTCCTTCCTGATGAGTGTCTTCAAGCGGTGTGACCCCAAATGGCGTTCACGCTGCTGCCCAGTGTAGCCAACAGAACCGCAGGCCCTAAAATTACTGTCCTCACGGACTGTGTGTACTGGATCTGGCAATCTGGGACTTCTGGCATTCCTGGAAGTCTAAGTGACGGTGACAAGGACTTTTAGAATTGAATCAAGTCAGCCACTGAGGCAGCTGAAACCATGCAACCAAATATGCACAGGAGAGAAGACACCAGAGCTGTTTCACAAAGTAGCAAGAACAGTGGGTAAAGCGTCTTGAAGTGAGGAGGAGATTTTACAGAAGATTAATGGCACTGTGTCTTTGATGGGAATATGCTTTAAAATGCACTTACTGTAGTTGCTATCACAATATTACTGCGTGGATAAGCTACACCACACACATGCATGGCCAAGGTGCCGATCTCCGGCTGGCCTAGGTTGGCCTTGCTGGATTCCTGGGGTGACTTCTGCTCACTCGGTGGTCCCACTGCAGTGTCCTAAGCTTGTGAGCTACCTGCCCATCTTACCTCACAGCAGCAGGAAAAGAGAGTGATGCAAGACTTGGCCATCCACGTCTCTACTTCTTTCCTTTGGCAAAACTAAGCCCAGGTGTGTGCAAAGTGCAGGAGCAGCACTTGCGTCTCCTCATAATGACAGCAAAGCAAAGCGGAGCTGTGCATCCAGCAGGGCTCCGTGTTCCACCAGCGCTGTGTGCGCGTCTCTGATGTGGCCAGTTACTGAGCATTTCTTCACAGGAGGAAGCCGCTCTGCCTGAGCTCTTCTGCATCCAGTTACGATGCGATGCTCACTGTTCCCCCTCCATTTTGGTTCTGCTAACTTTCTGCCGAGAGTGTGAGCCTGTCCCTTGTAACCTGAGCAACTACTTTGAAGATAACAATATGCAACTCATGAACCATTGTTAATCTTCTATGATTTTTGTTTTGAAATTCTGTAATATTGTTTTTGCTCATTTTTTCTTTTTAAAATAAAAAGAAATTAAATGCACACACACAGAATGTCTGTCAGCCGAGTTAGGCCCTTTAGGACAGTCCTGAGCAAGATTCAGGGGCAATGGTGAGAGTTAAGTGTGTGCCTGAGACATGCCAGAGTAGGGACAGGAGGAATCTGTTCCCTTCTCCTTGTGGGTCCCGCAGATGTTACAGGAGCAGGGAGGCCCATGGGAAGGCTGGAGGCAGCTGGAGGCTCAGCCACTAACAGCAGGGCTGCAGAGTTGCTGGAAACCGCTCGCTCACTGAGGCTGCTGCTCATCCAAACCACAGCCAGACTGAGTGTATTCTCAGTTCGACATTTAGCTGATTCTGACTCAGAAGGCCAGTCTCATGTGAACCTTTACTAATGTACAAAGCACTAGTTATGGATTTGTAGGGGGCAAGTTATGGCTGCTGTCCACAGAGTTCCCGATACTTCCTGTAGATAAGCTGCACACTGTTGCTCCACACCTGGAAGACTAGGGTCCAAGAGCATATCTCGTTCACTCCCCAGGAAGTGTTGCCAAAATCAGAGATGCAAAGAAGACAACTTTTACTGAGAGTTGGCTACGTGGTCGGAAGCCCGCTAGATACTCAGCATTCTTGCTTTATTTGTACATTTGCCTCAGCCTTCTGAGCTTTTGGAGCCAAAAACAATTCTTCTAACACATGAATGGCCTTCTTCCTTGGGCACTGTCTTATTTGATTAAAATGAGTTACACAAATGATATAACAGTAGGAGATAACTGATTACAAGTGAAAGGTCTAATGTTCATTATTCCTTAGTGAACATGATGGCACATTTTTGTTTGGTGTGCGTGTGTGAGTGTCTGTGCATTTGTGTGTATGTGTGTATGTGTGTGTGTGTGTGTGTGACACTCAGCACTGAACTGTGCACTGCACTAACACTAAGGTTCCCAGGCTGGCTTAAGCCTGTGATCCTCCTGCCCCAGAGCTGGGGTGCTGAGGTTGATCATAGGTGCATTTCCAGGTCTCCGTCACCAGCACTGCTCTGGCTCCCACTGCAGGGTAGGAGTCCGCACCAGCCCTCATGTCTTTCTTTGAAGCAGCTTCTGTGAGTGGAACACTATGTTACTCAATCAGCTTAGAAATTGCAAATGTTTTTAAAGTTGATTTCATTGATTTTTACAGAAAAATAAAATAGCAAAGACTGAGCAGATCGCGAGAGGTCACATTCTTTCACACCGTGCTTATTGTGAACACAATCACAGTTCTAAGTGTGACTCACCGAAGTACAGGCTGCAGCACTGGCGAACTCATCTGCTTGCTGTGACAGCAGTGATTGTCACCCACTGAGGCCAGCATTTCAAGTCCGAAAATTTCTGAGAACTTTGCCTATTCTGTTTAATTCTTTTCAGGAATGTCACCTCAAACTGCCTTCTGTAAATTAAGTGACAAATATCTATCATCTTTTCTCTGCTCCATTCACTAAAATCTTCAACAGGAAACTGACTGTGGCAAAGGGTGGGCTCAGGCTGCCTCAGCCTCCCCAGCATAGCAGCACAGGACTCAGGACCCTCATCAAGTCCCACGGTGCCTAGACCCCAGCTGCAGAGCAAGCGGAACTCAGCATGAGTCCTGTGTGTCTCCAACGTGCCATGTCCCTGTCCACTCTGGAATTCGAACCTTACCATCATTTTGTGGCATTGGGCCGAAATGACGGTGGCTGTCCAGACACTGGTCCACTCCCTGGCATTTAATTAGATGGATTCCAGTCTGTGCATATATAAACTGAGCAGCCACCTCTGTCCCATGGCCTACATGCGAGTGGGTTGATGAGTGACACACTTCTTTCTGAGCCACTAATCTGCAACATTTGCAACAGTTCTTGTTTGCAGAAACCGAGGAAAAATGTTTGGAGGTCTGCAGGTGAGCTTGTCCCTAAGCTCACACTAATGGCAGCACATGTGTCCCTCATTAAACTGTAAAAAAGGAGGGACAAGGAGGAAAGATGCATGTGGGACAGCGGATGAGTTAGCCCTGCTTCTCTCCACTGCAGAGAGTGGTTTTCAAGAGTAAAATTCTTACTTTTATATTTTCCACTTGTATCTTCTTTTTTTTTCATTTCTTACTGGATTGAAGAGGCGTCACTGGACATCATACAGGTCTGTTTTTCAAATGCTGTATGTTTGCCCTTGCTAACAAATAGTGACAAAGATTTTCTGTTGTCGTGGAAACAAGTCAGAAGTGACAGCTAAGCGTGCTCCTCCTGGACTTTTCTTACCACAGGTACCAGGCTCACCTTAAATACTGGCTGAAAAACGATGGGCAACTCTGACAGCAAATAAATTCCCCAGAGAAAATGGCATCCGAAGTTAATTAGGATGAGACTTTCCCAGTGGTGACAACGGAAACCCGAGTCCCCAGCACTGCGGAGGTGCTGGATGGCCTCATGCCCGGGAAAGCGAGTGCTGCCCGTGGACACCACAGTCACAGCACCCACAGCCATGCGCCCAGCTGCCCAGCCACCTGCAGACCCTTCCTCTCTCCCGCCACATTCAGCCAGTGTGGTTACCACACCAGCAAACAGCAACCAAGCTGGGAGTGTCCCTGTCCTGTGATCGCGGGTGCTCAGGACACATGGCCCCAGCTGTGACTTGGGAAAACTGGAACAAGCCATGCTGGCGGCCAGACCACTCTGAGGGACAGGACCACTCTGAGGGACAGGCTCTTCGCTTCTCTTAACTCCCTGAAACAAAGCCCACCGAGGACCTTTCTCTTCGGGAGGGCTCTTAGCCCCAGAGAGCCTTACCCATGCAAACGGTGACCTTTATCAACCGTGCCTCCCACAACTCCTCTCATACCCCAACGCCCCAAGCCCAGAGAACCCGTTCCTTCCTACTTGTCTTCAGGTAAAGCAGAAACATCCAGCACTGGTGTTTCTTTGCATTCCTATTTTTCATGGGACTCCCCACCTACATAAGTAGATTTGCTGCTGTGTCATTAGGATTCTCTGACTTTGTGTGAAGTCAGTTTGTCCACCAGCCATAGAACCCAGGAGGGCATGGGGGGGCAACTGCCCCTTTCTCTACATTCTTGAGCAAACGCAGAGAGCTCCTCCCCTCCTTGCTCTCTGCCCATTCACCAGTTTCCACCCAGAGCAGACAGGTCAGGGACCAGCGAAACAAAAAGCAAACCCAGGGGTCTCAGAAATGGTGTGGTCTGCAGATCCCACAGTCGGGAAGCGGGGTTTGGTTCTCGCTTTTTCACAATGCAACTCCTTTCCTCTCTCCAGATACCCCTGCGAAGCAGAGAGCTCAGGCAGGCTCAGGTCCTGCCACCGTCTCCGGAGGCTTTAGGACATCTGGGGCCAGCGCCCACCCCGCCAGTTGCCTCAGAAAGCACCGCTCCCCTCACAGGGAAGCTCCCTGCGTCTCCCCAGCTGCGGGGAGGAAACCGAGCAGTGCTCCCACCACTTGCATTTCCAAAACAAGGAAACACTGAATGTGACTTTATTCTGCTCTTTCCGGCTGCCAGATTCCCCATTCACTTTTCAACTGCAGAATGAATCCTAAAAAGCAGAGCAGCGGTGGACGAAATGCTGTCGTCACGATTTGCATGCACGGGGTCTCCCTCCACAGACAAGCAGGGTTTTGTTGCTCATCTAGAGCGGACCGAGGCTCCCAGCTGTGCTCGCTGCAGTGCCACGGTCCGAGAGGCTTGCTCTCCTCCCTCGGCACAGAACCATGATTAAATTCATTGTGGGCTTCTGTAAAAAGTAAGTTTGAATTCTGAGATTCTAGGTAAATACACATTTATTGAGCATGATCAAATAAAAGATCATTTTTTGGCACAGTGCATATTTGAAATGTAGGTATTCAACATTAAATGTCCAATTTTTGGATTCTCTTGCAAAAGGTCGGCCCTAATGCTTGGCATATAGGACAGCCACCGAGCACATCAGCCGGGCAGCAGAAGCGTCTGTGTTTCAGAGAAGATAAACATGGAAATCCTTAATGTGGCTTTTGTCACTTGTTTGTGGCATGAATAAACTTGCTCACATTTCCAAACACTCCCATAGTGTTTTCCCTTCTTGCTTTAAGAAAGCCAGACCAAGAACGACAACTGCATGGGAAGGAAACTTTTCCACCTTGCCTTCCTTTACCCGGGGGCCGGAACTCATGGAGGCACTGAGGATTCTGGGAAGGAGAAGCAGGGTCCAGACCTCCACGCCGGAGAAACTCAAGCTGGGTAGGAGAGTCGATGAAACAGGACAGCCCTCTTCAAGAGGGTAAGTGCCTGGAGAAGCCTTGGGAAGCCCGCATCGCACTGTAACAGAAGACATTCTTCCTTTGTTCCCAGATGACTGCGGGAGAGCTCTCTGAAGGATAAACAGCGTTGCTGTGAGTGCAGAAGTCTGTAAGGTACCTTTGAGTGATTTGATGGACACGAGTCACACCTCAGCACGCCTTGGGTTCCAACATCACCTGCCAGCCAGGCTGCTGTCGGGCTCCAGAGGAGCAGCACCCTGCCCTGCTGGAAGACTCAAGCGAAGGGAAGGCGAGGAAAAGGATGACCAGAGAGGCCCTGAGTGGTCCTGAGTGCTGTGCTCTGCAGAAAGTCATTTAAATCAGTGGCTTATAGCAGATGCCAAGAGGGGCTTTGGGCCAGGAAAGATGGGGAAATCTTAAGCGAGGTGTCCACAGGAGGAGTGAGTGGGGAGGAGGCACTCGGGGGCAGCTTGGAGAAAGACACGAGAAGGGGTCAGTAGTCAGACATGAGAACCAGGGGTCAAGGAGAAAGACGCTGCTCTCCAATTTCAGTGAATAAGTGGATTCAAGCAGCCCCGGAGACTGTGGGAGGGGGCATCAGACCTGAGGTAGACAAGGAGATGACCTCTGCCCCGGGGGCCTGTGCCGAGGAAGTCCAGAGCTTAGCAGAGGAGGGAAAGCGTAGACAGTTCGGGTTGGTGTCTCAACAGGGGCCGGTGGTTGTGCACCAGGGAGAAGAAGGAATCTTCACACCACTTTCAGAAGGCTCTTTCCAGAGAAGTCTAAGGCAGCTCATCAGAAATAAGCTCTGGCACAGACACAGACCCAATCTGGCTCACAAAGACAGCAGTGATGAGATTTATTATTGGAACTCACATTTCTTAGCAGACTCTTGAGTTAGGATAACTGAAGAGAAATGAAACGAAGTTACCTGCCTGCTAAGAATGGCTTCCAAGGGTCTACCGCACCAAGGTAAAGTTGAGAGGACTCAGAGAGCAGCAGACATGTGTACTAAAAGGTGCACATCTATGTTATATTTTACCTCAAGTCTGCAAATTAAGGTAACAGTTTGAACAACTACACACCTAGAAAGCAGAACCAAGGCACTGCTTCAGGGATGATTATTTCTGCCGGGTTTTAGAGGCTGACAAGGAGAGGGAGCTCTCTTCGTTTTCTGGTGGGAACACCAAGAAGTACGGTCACTGTGGAAAGCAGCTGGGCAGTTTCTTACAAAACTAGATGCACTCATGATTCAGTGGTCATGGCGCTTGATATTTACTGAAGAGAAGTAAAAACTAACATTCACACAAAAGCCCACACACATTATGTAAGCTACATGTATAATTGTTAATCTAGGAAGCAACCAAGACCTCCCACAATAAGTGAAAAGAAAACCAAGCAACAAGTGCATCATAATATTACTTAATGATATAAAGAAGTGAGCTATCAAGCCAGGGAGTGCCATGGAGGAAATTTAACGGCACATTGTTACGTCAGAGAAGCTTGTCTAAAAAGGCTACATAGCAATTGACCGCTGCCCTGCAGCATTCTCAACAAAACTGGCTTTGGGACATTTTAAAGAAAGCAGTGATCCAAGGTGTGGAGGAAAACAGGGTGAATGGGTGGAGCACATGGGTTCTTGGGGCAGAAACTGCTCTGCAGGACACTGAGAGCACACTCACGCTGTCCCGCATTTGTCAAAACCCATAAGCCTTGAGTGCCTGCTCACGCCACTGGGACAGCTATGCCTGGAAAGGTTGGCTAGACTAATTATGTGGTGAGCATGAGTTAGAGAAACAGCCTCATGCTCCAACTGCATAGCCAAAGTGAGTACTTCCCATTCCCAGAGGGATTCTTTTTCCCTGCTTTTAAAAAATTACTTATGCAAATAATGGATCTCACTTTGACGGATTCATGCAGGCTCACTCTCCGGTCTTTTCTACACCTGCTCACCCCTCACCCGGGCCCAGTCCTCTGCCTCACTTTGCATTTGGGGGGCTCACTGTGTATACTTTGCTCATCTCCTTCCCCCCACTCACGTGACCCACTTTGTGACCCTCCCTTCCCTGCTTATTCCATGTCTCTGGCTAATAATAGACTCACCTCTTCTCTTTTGTCTTCTTTTCTTACGATTCTACATATGAGGGAGGACATTACACTGTTTGACTTTCTGAGTCCGGCTCTTTTACCCAACACATTGGTCACCAGATCCATCTGCTTCCTGCTAATGATAGAATTCCATCCTTCTTTTTGGCATTGTGTATATGTACCACATTGTATTTGTCCAGTCCTCTGTGGATGGGCACCTAAACTGCTCCCAAATCTTGGCTCCTGTGACTTGGGCCAGGATCATTGTAGGAATGGATCAGTCCCCATCGAGCTGGCTTTAATTGTTTTATATCTATCTATCTATCTATCTATCTATCTATCTATCTATAGATATAGATATAGATATAGATATAGATATAGATATTTACCAAAAAGTGGAATCACTAATCAAATCGTTCTACTTAATTTTTTGAAGACATTTCATACTGATTTCATGGTGGCTGTACTAATCTACATTCCTACCTGCAGTGTAGACAAGTTCTTTTCCTTCACAGGTCAGTGGCATTTATCATTTTTTTTTTGTTTAATTTTTTTTGGTGTGTTTTTTGATACTAGTCATGCTGATTGAAGTGAGGTAGTTTTTAATGTTCTTTTTATTTTAATTTTCCTAATGCCTAAAGATGTGGAACAGTTGATATACTTACTGGCCATGTGTACTTCTTATGAGAAGTGTCTTTGCAATTTATTTGCTCACTTATTTATTGAATATTTTATTTTTGGGTGTTAAGATTTTGAGTTCACTGTATCTTCTACATAGTAGTTCTATCAGAACAGGACCTGGCAAAGATTTTCTCCCATTCTCTAGGCTGTCTCTTAACTCTGTTAGTTTTTGTTGTTATTGGTCACTGTGCAGAAACTGTTTATTTGATGCAAACTTATTTGCTTATTTTTGCTATTATTTTTGTGCTATTAGATTTATATTCAGGAATATTTCCCTATGCCTATGGCTCCAGGTATTTCTCATATGTTTTCATTTAACAGATTCAAAATTTTTGGTCTTATACTTAGGTCTTTGATGCATTTGGAATTGATTTTGTACAGCACAAGTATTAGGAGTCTAATCTAGTCTTCTATCAGTTTTTATCTAGTTTTCCCAGAACAATTTGTAAAAGAGGCTGCCTTTTCTCCAACATATATTTTATTTACTCTTGCCACTGTTGTTCAATACAGTTCTTGAAATTTTAGCAGAGCACTTAAACCAGAGAAAATATCAAACACACACACACACACACACACACACGAACACAGGAATAAGTCAAATGACTTGTTTGTAGATGATATGATCTTTTACGTAGAAGACCCCAAAGACTCCCACAAAAGACACTTTGAGCTGATAAATGAAGTTGGAAAATTAGCAGGGAATCAGTCAATAGCATTACTATACACCAATAATGGGCTAGCTGAGGAATAAATCAGGAAAACAATGCCATTCACAACAGCCTCAAAAAGTAAAACATGTAGAAATCAATCTAATCAAGGAGGTAAAAGCCTTCTGCAGTGAAATTCTCAGAACACTGAAGAAGGAAATTGGAGCAGACACCAGAAGGCAGAAAGACTCCCTTGCTCAGGAATTGGTAGAATTAATGTTGTCAAAATGGTGGAACTCCCCAAAGTGATATACATACCCAATGCTATTGAAAATGCCCATGATATTCTTCAGAGAACTGGAAAAATAATCACAAAGTTTATAGGACAACCCAGATGGACAAAACAATCCTAATCAAAAAGCAAAGGGTCACCGTGCCTGATTTCAAATTATACTGTGAAGTCATCATAACAAAAGCAGCATAGAAATCATCCAAAAAGAGACACACATCAGAGGAATGGACTGGAGGACACGGAAACACATGTGTGTAACTGCAGTCCTCTGGGGCTGGATAAAGGAGCCATCCAATCAGTTTGCACCAACACATTTAGAGTTCACAGAGCAGTCTAAAGGCACCTGTGAGTCCCGCCGCAGACAAGGTTCACCTCCTGGGGTGTCCTGATTGGATAGCTCGAGGTCAGCACTATAGGAAGGCCATGTTCTTAAGCTGAAAAAGGAACTAATGTCCATCTACACACATGAGTGTTTTGCCACAACTGGATCCACTGAACGTCATTTCTACAGTCTCAGTAACTCCTTTCTCATACGTGCACGGCCTTGTCTTACAAACGAATTGGAGCTCGTTCTTGTGTCCAGTCAGCTTGTCTTTTTAGCACCTCTCTGTGCCATTTTTGTTAATGTGGCCATAAATGATGTCTTCTTTTCAGAATGATTTTTAAATTAATTTTTGGGAAACACTTTGTACTTAAATTTGCCAGACTCTAACTTATTTTCAAATTTCTTTACTGATTCTACTGTATTTTCCTTAACACTCTCCTATCATCTGTAAATAATTGTAATTGTTGGTTCTCTCCTCTTTGAGCCTGTGAGCCCCAGAAAGCAGCATCTTAGGAATGGTTTATGAGCTAATAATTTGTGAGGAAGCTCAATTACAAGACAGATCTGAGGACCAGAAGGAATGAAGCAGAGAACAGAAGCTACTCCTGTGAAACCTGTGCCCCCTGAGCTCTCCCATTAAGGGTGACTGATAGCAAGTCCTGTGGTTTTGTCTATCAGAAAATCACTGGAGTTACATTTCAGGACAGAGCATCCAGAGAAAAAGGGAGAAGAATGAATCCACTAACTCTCCTCTCTGCAGGGAAGAGGCAAGTGGCTTCCTTACACTCTCCTTGTTAGGTTCTTTGCTTGGGCTGTAAATTAATAATGAACTTAAGACAGATTAACAGGGAAATAAAAACCATGTTTAATTATGCACTTACGCACAGGTGCCCTACATCAAAGTGTGAGACTTAAACGTGGACGAGGACATGGAGGCTTTTGTCACAGGGTAAGCTATGGAAAGGAACAGGGCCCTGCAGATTCTGGGGGGGCAATGAATTCTGGGAAGCAGTGGGGAGGAAATGTGGGGCATAAAGGTTACCTGGCTGGGAGTGTCTCAGGAGATAAATTTGTCTCTGAACAGCTTCTTCTTGGTAGAGACACCTGCAATAATGAGAATTTCCTGTAAAGATGTACATTGCTCTTACAAAAGGGCAGCTTTTCAGAGCTGCTGCTGTATCAGTGAAAGGTTTGGCAGAAGTTTTGCAGTTCTCAACCAGCTCCCTAACAGCTCGAAAACAAGGACCCTAACATCAAAGGGTTTCCCGGGGAGAGAGAAACGTGAGGCCCAGTATGAGCTACAGGACCTTCCATGGTGGAAAGAGAAACAAGCCAAGCAAACAGCCTGGGCGTGTTTGTGGACAGCATGGTCCCTCCTCACTCTGACCAGGTCCTCAAAGGGACCGGAGCAGGGGCGGCCCCATTGGTCACTGCGAGGAAGATCCCGAAGCCGACAATCCCAACCCACCTAGACCCAGAGTGATCTGCAAACCTGTTTCTTAGTTTTAACAAAAATGAGTGATTGTAAAAGAGATTTAAGTGTTACAAAAAGTTTATAAACAAAGACTAAAAGTTATGGCTGTGCATTATGTTTGTGTTTAAGCTACGGTTATTGTAAGAGTCAAGGATGTAGCTAGACAAGAATTGCATTTTCTTGCATATGTGGAAGGTAAACCTAGAAGGAAAGGAGTAAGTCCAGAGGACGGGGAATGGGTGGGGCAGGGTAGGTGGGTTTGATTGGAGGCTGCAGAATGCATGTGTTCTCGGCAGTGTTACCCGCACCCTGTTAATGTGTGCAGCTAACTTAGGTACGGTGCTGGGCAGCTGGCAGGCTGAGGCCGGAAGATCACAAGCTTGAGGCCAGCCTGGGCAGCTGGGCTGACCCTGTCTCAAAAATAAAATATTAATAAATAAATGAATGGTTGGGGTTGTAGATCAGTTCAAAGACCTCGAGTTCAATCCCCAGCAACACAAAAAGATATATAACTATAAATGTGTGTGATTAATACATGTTAATTATTTTAATAAGTCATAAAGTTGAAAAGGTACAAGTTTATAAAATAAAATGTTACAGGACTTGTGACTAATGGAACAACATGGCCCTCCCTCCCTGTAACCAGTCGCTTGAGAGGCAGCAGTGAGTGAGAGCCTGGCACTGTGCCCTGGGTGAGGAGATGAAAGAGAGACCCAGCAGTCCTGGGCCTTCTCCCAGGCAGTGGCAGGAGCGGAGTCAGCCCACAGCACCCCAAGCCACCCCACCCTGAAACAAGCACTAGGTGGCAGAGTCGGTAGCTTAGGGACTTCAGTGGGGAGGCAGCAGCAGTGCTGGTCAAGGTCAGGAGTGGATCAGGAGGACCCCTCCTGCCCATGACCCACTCCTTGAGAGAGAGGTGCAGGACTTACGCTGCCTTGCACCAGAGCACAGCAACAGGTGGGAGGTCAGCGCTCCCGGCGAGAGGGGAGAGCAAGGCGGACCGAGCAGCCTTGGGTGGCAGCAGAAGTAGCAGAGAATCAGACCGCAGAACAGGGTCACATGGGGAGAGGACAGAGACGACATCGGAAGTGGAAAAGGGGGCCATGCAAGGCCGGGGAGGAGGCAACCGTACACAGGGCGGGAGCAGCCTTGAGCAGTCTGTTAGAAGGCACCGCAGCAACTGGAGAGAGACACGGAGACAAAAGGTATAAAGAGAGACAGTTATGGACTGAAGACTTGGCCTCCACGCTCCACCTGCAGAAGCCCCGCATCCAGCACTAGTTCTACCTCAGGCGGGATGGGGTTACCCAGCGGGATAGGGCTCCGAGTCTGGGACATAGCCGCAGCACCAGGGACAGCTCCACACGGCCTTGGACAGCAGAGGCCTCTCCCTGTTGTTTTCTGTTGTTCTTTCTAACGTTTCCTTTTTCCTGTCTGTGCTTGTTTGCTAATTTGGGTTTTTACCTTTGTTTTTGTTTCATTTTATTCATATTGTTTCTCCTTTTCCTCCACCATCTCTCTGATTGTTTGATATTTTCATGTGAGTGAACATTGTCACAGCCTTTCTCTTTCACTTCTATAATCTTTGCCTTGCTTACTCCGCCATTCTCCCTCTCCTGTCCACTTCTCTAGTAGTGCAAAGCTCACATCACCCTCCCCTGTTCCCCGGGCTTGCTTCTGCGGTATTTCTCTTCATTCACCTCTCTCTGTCCTTCTTCAATTTCCCTGCTGCTGGGTAAAGTCACTCTACCAAGGCGAAGCTATTTGCAAACAAGTTCCTCATTTATGTTGAACTTTGTTTTATAACTAGATCTTGGCTATGAAGTTAAAGTGGACAAATCAATACCATAGTTTGTCCATTTCTAAGCTGTGTTTGATGTTATTTTTATTGCTAATTGTGCTCCATAATGCAGACTGTCATACCTGTTGTAGTCAGTTGTTCTCCCTCGTATGACAATACTGTATCTGGGTCATAAACATGACCACAGGCCAGTAGCAAAGGGTAAGGTTCTGAGAAAAATAGATAACAATGTCTCATCTTTTACAAATTGTAAAGGTAGGACCTTGGAACAGACACAGAAACCAAGAACCTCTGGCACCAAGGAGACAACTCTGAAGGGTACAGATTTTAAAGGGAGACTGGTAATGAAGTGACCTACTATAAGAAATTTATAAACATCAAGACACAAAAACAAAATAAAACTAAAAAATAGAATACAACAAGACACAGAAGCAAAATCCAACCCCAGACCTCACACCCACCAAGGACAAGACCACAGGATAATAAGATACAGAGAAATGGAACTGCCCACCTGAAATGGCTGAAACAACAGCAGCAGAAGTAAAACAAAATAGAAGTGACTGAGACTACAGATGGCACTGGGTCAGAAGTAATATCCCAGGTAAGAGAAGAGATGGTGACTGTCTGGAAGGGCTTCCTCAGCACATCTAGAGCAGAAGTAGATTTAAACAAAATAGAAGCACACAGGAAAATTATGGAAAGCATGAATGCCCAACATAGGAAGGAAATGAATTTCATGAAACAGATTTAAACAAATAGCCAAGAAATTTACAATTCCATTGAAAGTCTGCAAATCCATATGAGTGAAAGTGAAGACAGAAAATCAGACCTAGAGGACAGGACAGAAGAAAAATTTTCTTAACAAGGGATCATGCAAAAGAAACCTAACAGCTGCAAGATGAATGGAATGCTATTAATCTGAGTCAACTTCAAAGCAGGGGTCAGCATAAGTGATACTTTAAAAAATCTGCTCACCAAAATAATGGCAGAAAACTTCCCAAGCATGGAAAAAGAATTTGACATATAGGCAAGTGATACCTATAGGACTCCAATTAGTCATGACCAAATTAAATGTACACCAAGGCAAATAATAATGAAGATTCCAGCAATTCAACACAAGTTCTATATTAAAATCTAATGGAGAATTGAAACAAATCCTATATAAAGGGAAGCTCAAAATAACAGCAGATTTCTCAACACAAACTTTTAAGTCAAGGAGACTGGAAATGAAGTATTCCAAGTCCTAAAAAAAAAAAAATTTCTAACTCTGAAAAACTACCTTTCAAGATGAAAAGGGAAAAAAGATACTTCCATGCCAAAGAACAACTGAAGAAATTCATTACCACCAAATTAACTCTATAGAGTATTCTGAAAGGTATTCTAGAAAAAGATAAGAATGAACATGATTCCAAGAAGACCAATAAAAAGAAAAAAAAGCCATTAAGTACTTAAATGGAGGGGAAAGAGAAGGAACTAAGAGCAAGAAAATAATATGACAAGGATAGACCAATATATAACAGTTATAACCATAAATATAAGTGGTTTCAATTCACCAATTAAAAGAAACAGACTGGCAGAATGGATCAAGAGACATGATCCAATAATATATTGCATATAAGGAATACATTTAACTTAAAAAAATCATAGAAGGAAAGTCAAAAGAGGGAAAATAATACTCCATGTGACAAAAACCCAGAAAAAAAGGGTTAACTATTTTATTTGCAGATAATGGGAACTTTGAGCTAAGACTGATCAAAAGAGGTAAAGATTCACCATATTTGTAAGTAGAAACTTCAAGAAGAAGCGATAACAATCACAAATATATATGCAACAAATACAGAAGCACCCAAATATATAAAACAAATATTAATAGACATGAAAAATCAAATAAACACTAATATAATTGTATTGGGGGAACTTAGTACCCCACTGTTACAAATGGATAGCTCTCTACTAGACAGAAATTCAACAAAAAAATACCAGAACTTAAACAAATCTGTGGGGGAAAAGGACTTAGTAGATATCTACAAAGTGTTTCATACCACAACATCAAAATACATATTCTTCTCAGCTGTTTACAGGATATATGCTGTAACACACCACATACTATCCCACAGAGCAAGCCTAAGTAAACGTAAAGAAATTGAAATTATCTCATGCATCCTATCAGACTATACTGCAACGCAACTGAAAATTCAGGGCAAAAGAAACCACAGAAACTCCATAAACATGGAAATTGAATAAACCCTATGGAATGACCAATGGATCACAGATGAAATTAAAGAAGATCTCACTTTATTAAAAAGCTTTTGCTCAGCAAGAGATATCACCAATAGAGTGAAAAGACAACCGACAGAAAGGGAAAGATTTTAGCCAGCTGTTGCTGAAAAGACTAACACCTACAACACATAAAGAACAGAAAAAAATCAGACCCTCTCAAGTTCGAAGACCAAATCCAAAAATGGGCATCTGAGATGAATAAACACTTCTCAGGAGAAGTCCAAATGGCAAATGAATATATTAAAAAAATGTTCAACTTCAGTGGTCATTTGAGAAATGAAAATCAAAACAGCGTGGAGATGCCACTTCACTCCAGAAAGAATGGCTGTTATTTAGAAATCAACTATTGACAGATGCCGGCGGGGCTGTGAGAGAAAGGAGAGATGGGAGTGCAGGCTGGTGCAACCACTGTGGAAATCAGTGTGAAAATTCTTCAAAAACCTCAAATTTGAGGCACCATTTGGTTTAGAGATTCCTAATTTGGTGTTTTTTGCAGAAGAATTAGAAGCATCAAATCACAGCTCTATATGCACACCCATGTTTACAGCAGCACTGATTGTAAAACCTTGGAAATAACCCAGATGCCCATCAGCTGATGAACAGATACAAACAATGTGGTTTTTTGTTTTTTAATATATAACAAAGTGTTACTCAGTCATAAATTTGAGACATTTATAGCTAAATGGATGAATCTTGAGACCATAATTGTTAAGTGAAATAAATCACACACACATGTAAATATCTCATTGTCTTTCTGGTGTGAGAAATTGAAAGTGTAAAGAAGAATCAATGTATATAAAAGAAATTTTGAAATAGGAAGAAAATGATCAAAAGGAAAAGGGAATCAGGGACAAGGGAGGGAAAAACAAAAGAAGGGAAAAGGGAAAATGAGGGAAGAAAGATATAGTGGAGACAAAGTTTTGTAAACAAAGAAAGGAATTGGGGTTGAAGGGAGGGAAGGGAGGTGGAATCAAGGTACTTCATGCAATGGGACAGCTTCCCTGTAAGAATGCGATTATTATGTACACCCACACCGCACCACTAAACTTAATGAAACTGTTATTGAAGACAGAGTTCTATGCATTCACGTGTGCGGTGTCTGTATAATATTGATCAAAAACTATTCAACTGTGGAAAAAATAATACAGATTTCAAAAGACACAACTATATTTACAGGTATACAGAATATATTTTTAAATATGGACAAATACCTGTAGATATAAATTCCAAGTAAACTAAGAAAAATACTTGTGTTGATGCTGATGTCAGTATGAAGTCCAACATGTGCATGTCTCCACTTATTTGTGTGATTTTCTTTTTGATGTTCATTATTAGTTATATTTTAAACCATCCATGCCTTTAGCATCTGCTTTTATAAATCAGCTTCTGTACCTCAGATCATATATGAAACTTTTTATAAGTAAGTTCTCTAAATTTGGTCGCATTTAATAGAAAATCAGTTAAAATATTGAAAGCAAGATATTTGAGTTTCTCATACTGTTTAGTTACTTTTAAAATTATTTATTTAATTATTTATCTTTTGAGGCAGGGTTTCTCTATGTAGTTCAGGCTTGAACCCACCGTGTAGCTCAGGCTGGCCTTGAACTCACAGTGATCCTCCTGTCTCGGCTTCCCGAGTGCTGGGATTACAGCCATGTAGCACCATGTCCAGCTTTCATAATTTTTAAAAAGATGCATTTATTGAAATAAATATAGCCAACAGCACAGGGACTCAAACAATATAGAATATTTGATTTGACATTCTGCAATTATTCTGTGGATAGCTCCATCTGTTTGGTGAAACTTCTAATTTCAGTTGTACATGTTGATAGTCTGTGTGGGAAAGCAATGAAAATGAAATTGTGTATGCTGCTGGCTTGGTAGTACTGTAATTATTTTCCTAAAATATTTGAAAGAATTATAAATAGGTAAAACCATTTAGACAAGTTTTACCTTTTAAAACTACTTCTTTGGGAAGGTATGATGAATATGCATGTGCAAAAGGGGGAATAACTTTCACCATCGTGGTCTTAAATACTTACGGATTATTCTATTAAAATATTAGAAAAGGGTAACGTAGCACTCAGTGAAATGCTGTGGTTTTGCTCCAAGTAGCACAGAATAATGAACAGCTCACTATATAACACCAGAAATGAGGGAAGAATATCTTTATTTGAATAGTTTTGTTCTGAGCTTCACATGTAGCTAAATCTACTATAAAGACAGAATTTTCTCACAAATATGGAGGTGACACTTGAAGGTATTTATATTTTCAAATGTATTAAGCATAAGTGAACCTGAAGAATGAAAATGATTTTGTGAAAAAACAGATTTAAAATCTCAGAAAATTTAAACTTCCAAGTAGCACTAAAATCTTTTAAACTATTTAAATGTGTACTAAGGATAAATTGTTCTGGTTATGCATTTATAATGGTGAAATAATCAAAATAAGAAGCCCATTTTATTATTTGGTTTAAATGTGTGCATGCATTATTTGAATTCTCTCAAGAAATTTGTTTTCAAAATAGTATTTTATGGAAAAATTTTAGGTCCCAGTATGCAATTTTTTAAACAGATTAATTTGATTCTTGCTTTCTGACTCTTTTTGCTTTCTAAAAATTTAATTTTATAGTATTTTTTAAATATAATAGCTTTCTTGAGCTAAAGTTTGCATATCACACAGTTTGCATACTTAAAGTATAAGAGTCAATAGACTTCACAACACTGACAGATTTGAACACCCGCGATCACAGTCAACTTTAGAATAATTTTGTTATCCCAAAACAAAACTCTTCCCATCAACTGCCATCTCCCAGGCCCTCACCCCTGTATCTAGCAGGCCACTTTCTGTCAAAACTCTGAAAAGACAGTACGGAGAGCCCCACGGGGTGTCTTCTCAGCTTTCCCCATTTTCCCATCTCACATGCAGGGAGTGCTTTTTACCAACAAAGAACAGCAGCGAAGTCTTATTCTTGATCTCCTTGGGCTCACCCCACATGACTTTGCTGTCTCAGAGTTCCGCCACTTCCAGTTTTCAGGCATCTTTAGTTTTTCTGGCCTGGAGGTGGCTTAGTCTTTGCTTGTCTCTGATGACAGTTAGGGTTTTGAGAAGAAATGGCCGGGTTAGGCTTTAGAATACGCCTCACTGAGACAGTTTGGTGCGTAGCAACCCTGGGAGAGCGAGGCTTTGGCAGGGAGGCAACAGCACGAATTGGAATTCCCATCTGTTCATACCAGCTCGGAATCATCGGTGCCGACTGTGATCACTTGGCTGAATTAGCATCTGTCACTGTTGTTCACTCTAAAGTTATTGTTATTTTTTAACCTTGTTCCCTGCTGCTGTTTTCCCGAGGAGATGATGCACAGCCCACAGTAAATTATTCTTCAAAAATTTGAGAGCAGATTTTGAATCACTTGGAGTTTTTCACATGATGAGAATTTGTCTATTTTCACTATTTATTTATTGTATGGTAGCCTTGTATTTACAGTATTTATGCTATAATTTGGAGTGTGATGATTTTGCTTTTTTTAAATCTTGTTAAACATACCAACTTTGGAATTGAGATTCTTTTTACTGATTCCTGTGACCCAATCATGAGGTTTTTGGTTTTTGCTGACTGACAAGTTCACTTGTAATTATATGTGACAACTACCGAATTTTTCAAGACATAATTTAACACTCTCTATACCACTACTTAAGAAGGAGAAAAGATATTGCTGTTAAACTTGCTTTATATTTCTTTTATTAAGTAATTTTCCTCCCCCTCTTCCTCCTCTTCCTTCTTCTTCTGATGGCCTTCATCCTCCTGGAATTTCACTTTCTATCTATTTTCATTCCTCCTCAGCCTAGAGGATACTTTAAACATGCATCTGAGGGTTCCATTCTCCCTCCTCTGGAAGGTCCAGAGTTTGTCCCCCTCGGCCTGACCTTGGCTGCTTTGAGGAAACCTGGGCTCGGCTTGCAGCTCGGCAGCGCAGTGCCTGCCTGGCAAATGCAAGGTCCTGAGTTCTATTCCTGGTACATAAATATAGTAAATCTTCCACCTTCATGCATCCTTTGCAGGGTGTTTAAGCACGAACTCCCGTCACCATTAATCAGCGGAGGCGGCTCCCCGCACAGCCACACCACAGCTCAGCGGTGGCCCGTGTGGCCCCCGCAGCAACTTTGGGGCGGCCGGGCTGAGCTGTGAGATGTGAGAGCGGCCGGCCCATCCTCCAGGACCCAAGGAGTCCTGTGCCCTCTGCAGGAAATGGCCCATGCTTCCCTGTCTGTCCTCAAGATCAGCTGGGGGGTCCCCAGCCTCACGCCGTGGGCCTCCCGTGTTGCACTGTGTTCTGCGCAGCTCTGTGCACATGCACCAGTGGGCCTCCCAGGCCTGCACTGCTCTCAGCCTCTGGCCCAGCCTGGCCACCAGGGCCACAGGGTCCTGAGGCCCTGATCGGGATGCTGGGGCGGCTGCTGGTTGGTGACAGCGGTCTTGCTGACGCTCCTGCCGTGGCAATCCTCAGGAGCCGTCACCTTGCAGTGCTGGGTTCAGGCCCAAGGAAGCCTGGGCCCCTGGTAAACTGTTGAGGGGTCCAGGCCTGCTTCCTGCCTCGCCTCTCTGGGTGCCAGTGCTGGCCCACTTTCCAGGTGCGGGGCCTGGCTTCAAAGGCAGTGGGGCTCCACCTGCCTCCTGCTCCTCCTCCT